>CABHPP010126720.1:0-23150 GCA_902168425.1 Peromyscus attwateri | reverse complement strand
AGGGCAAAGACTCCCCCGAGGATTGAAATCGACCTGGTGGACTCAGCCCAGGCAGGTCTAGTCCCCTCCTCCCAGGCTGAGCCAAGGGTCTCTACTAAGCCCCAGGTTTCAAACAGCCAATTCATGTACTGAGCACAGGACCCGGTCCAACTGCCTGTATGCCTCCTAAACAGATCAAGCCAATCAACTGTCTCACCCATTCAGAGGGCCTGATCCAGTTGGGGGCCCCTCAGCCATTGGTTCACAGTTCATGTGTTTCCATTCGTTTGGCCACTTGTCCCTGTATTCCATCCATCCCTGGTCCCAACAACTCTTGCTCACATAAACCCTCCTCCTTCTCGCCAATTGGACTCCCGGAGCTCCACCCAGGGCCTGACCGTGGATATCTGCATCTAGTTCCCTCAGTCACTGGATGGGGTTTCTAGCACGACAATTAGGGTGTTTGGCCATCCTATCACCAGGGTAGGTCAGATGCCCCCACAATAGACTGCTGGCAATAGTCGAGAAAATTTTACTTTGGATAGATGCATACTGCCTTTCAAATAAGTAGGCTTTGAGTTTTGCATGACTGGTACAAATCACAAGGAAATGGGAAGATTTAAAAATGCAGAAGGCAAATGTCTATTAAGCAAATAGATTCTGAGTGTATATACAATACTTTAGTAGCTACATTCAAGGTCAGGAAAAGGTTTGACGTCCCGAGCCCACAGTACCAAAGCATTCTGGGTAGATAGGCGCAGTTCTGGCTGCAGTGGGGTTAAGGAGGCACACAGGAAGGTTTGTTAATGGAATCTTTACATGGACTGTGTAGGAATGGAAAGCACATTAATAATAAAAGCCACGCTTTAAAAACTGACCTTGTAGTTGAAAGATATGCACTTGTATCATTACCAATTAATGTGTTAGGTAACATAGCTTGTACTTGGAAAGCAGCAAGGAGGAGTGTCTAAGTGATGTTCACACATCTTAATTAATGTCATTAATAGTTCTTTTACCATCTCTCCCGAAAGCAACAGCGCTGCACCATAAGCATCTTGTTATGAGTCAAACCAGCAAGTGAGATTTGAAGCCAAGTGCTTAAAAGTAGCTTTAAGTTATGGCGCCTACATGACCGGAATGTTCTCAGGGGAAGCAACTGTCTACAGAGCCAGACGTGAAGGCAGTGAGTCCAGGGGGAAGCAATTGTCTACAGAGCCAGATGTGAAGGCATGTGAGTCCAGGCAGCGTGGTAAGAGTTCCTGTGGCATCAGATGAGAAAAACAAGGACAGGGTACCCCGAATTCTCCCCTTAGAACCTTTCCTATGGTTGGCCATTGATTTGGTAATCTTAACACAATAAAACATTTAACCTGTGAATTCAGTGTCTATTATTAGATGAAGGAATGGATGCTGACACAGTTTCTTTGTGAGGATAAAAGAGACCCTCCCTGAAAAGTATATCACTGGAAAATATTGGTGTACCTACTTAGGGGGTTCTGTGCCCAGCTGGTCTAATTTGGAATCCACCCTGTAATGGGTATATTTTAACTCTAACATTCAGAAGTTATAATCTCTATAATCTATACTTAAAATAAGTTTTACTGTTGCATTTTCTCCTGATGCTACAAGTATAATGTTCCTGAAGTAGTGTTGGGAGAGGTAATTTGGAAATTAAAATACAGAATACAATTAAGAAGAGAAAGAAAAGGTTGATATATGCCTGTCTAGTCTGTTTCTATATAAATGGTGTAATTATGAATATATATTCATAAGTGAAATATTTAACTTACATATATAATTTGTTTTGACATTTTCTTCTACCATTAAGGATTTTTGTATTTTATAAAGTATTTTTTGCTTCATTTTATTTTATTTTTACATTTATTTATTTGCTTATTCATTTTATTTGTGTGTGTGTGTGTGTGTGTGTGTGTGTGTGTGCGCGCACACACATGCATGTGCCAAGATACATATATGGAGTTAAGAGAACAAATTGAAGGGATTGGTTCTCTCCTTCCATGTGGGTCCCAGGGATCAAACTTAGGTCATAAGGCTTGGCTGCAAGTGCCTTTACTATCTGAACCATTTCACTGACCCTTTATAAATTTAAAAAGCACAATCAATGTGAGCTAGCTTATTTTATAGATGGGTAATGTCTGCATCCCTTATCACTGTGTAAGATACCATACATAGACCTTGGTGGCTTCTGAGCAATTACAATTCCAGAGGCTCAGAATTCCAAGATAGGTAGCCAACAGATGGGGTACCCAGTGAAGGCTGGGTTCTTGGGCTGTGTCCCACGTGGCAGAAAGGCTGGAGGGCTTTCTGGGGTCTTTTAGGACAATGCCCTGATTCTATTTATGGGAACTCTGTTACTTCCCCAAAATCCCAACTCCCTAATGCTAGCACATTGGTGATCAGGTTTCCATGTATTTTGGAAAGGATGAAAACCTTCCAACCATGGCATACCATTATTTATTTAACCCTTAACTACATGTTGGACATTCAGTCCTGAGTTAAATATATTCATAAATTAGAGTAATTATTGGCATCATCTTTACTAAACCGAAGTGTTCATCTGCTTTTGAAAACTCTATGTGTTGTCAAATGGTCCTAAAGAAGTTAAGTCCAGGAACACTGTTCCCAGTGTTATATAAAGGAGTCTAACTTTGGAAACTCCTCTGTTGCTATCTTTTTAATCGGATTCATCATTACTATCAAAGATGAAGATACCACATTCATTAGTCTTTTATGCTCTCTCTGATAATAATTATCTGTTCATACCTCTTTAGATACAGGTATTTCAATATTAACTGTTTCTAGGTGTCTATTAGACCCAGCTGCATCAAAAAGTATTTAAATTTAAGTGATTTAAAATGACAGTGGGAAAGACCTAGATTTCATCCTACACTAGAGAATAAAATTAAAGGTCATTAAATACACTTCATAAAAACTAACCACATGCAAAATGTGAGGAGATCCAGGAAATTCTGAACTATGTTTTGTGGTCTTTCTCTGTTGGACCATTGCAAGCTCCTTTAAACTTACAATGATTTTGTTGGCACTGGCGAGATGGCTCTGCAGATAAGAAAAAGCACTTGCTGCTGTTTTTGAGGACTTGGCTCTTCTTCCCAGCACCCACTTCAGGCAGCATACTGTAGCTCCAGATCCAGGGATCCATTCCTCTCTTATGGCCACTCTGGGTATCAGGCACCAGGCAGTTGTTAGCCCACAATGTGGGTCCTGGGAATGGAACCCGGGTCCTACATGAGAGCAACATGTGTTATTAAACACCAAGTTGTCTCTCCAGCTTCATTTATGGAAATATTTTAAGTGTTCAAAGTATGATACAAAAATTCTGCGATGTTTACTCTTTCTACAAGAGGGTGATTTTATTGCTGAGATTGAATGCAATACTATAAAGCTCCCTTGATGTTTCTGGTCCCATGACTAGGTCAGTTAGTCTATTCATAACCAAGAAATGCAAATCAAAACGACTCTGAGATACCACCTTACACCTGTCAGAATGGTTATGATCAAAACCACTAATGACAGTCAATGTTGGAGAGGATGCAGAGCAAAGGGAACACTCCTCCACTGTTGGTGGGAATGCAATCTTGTACAACCACTGTGGAAATCAGTATGGTGGTTTCTCAGAAAATTGGGAATCGAACTACCTCAAGACCCAGCCATATACCACTCTTTGGCATATACCCAAGGAATGCTCAATCATACCACAAAGATACATGCTCAACTATGTTCATAGCAGCACTATTTGTAATAGCCAGAACCTGGAAACAACCTAGATGCTCGTCAACTGAAGAATGGATTAAGAAAATGTGGTACATATACACAATGGAGTACTACTCATCAGAGAAAAACAATGACAGCATGAAATTTGCAGGCAAATGGATAGAACTAGAAAAAATCATCCTGAGTGAGGTAACCCAAACCCAGAAGGACAAACATGGTATGTACTCACTCTTAAGTGGATTCTAGATATAAAGCAAAGAACAATGAGACTGAAATCCACAGAATCATGGAGGCTATATATAGAAGGGGGGACCCTAGGATGACTGTGGCTTATAATAAGTTTTGGTTTTACTCAATTACTGAACAAGCCTCAATGAAACATTTCACTATTAAGAATTTATACTGTGTCAAGCTGATAATAGAAAAATTAATTAATTAATTAAAAAAGAATAATCTGCACAGGTTACATTCACATGCCTTAGGTTTTCACACAAATGTTGAGTTCTAACATAGTTAATCAAGCAACAGCCTACATCTAGTCTATCTTGTAAAAATTTTTAGAAAACATGGCATGTCATTGGTCTTAGAAATCAAGTGTCTAGAACAAAGTACGGAGAGGCGCTGAAAGAGGTTTCTGGGGATAGCCTAATGCTGTGTCCATAGTTGCAGAGTGTAATGTTGGTGTTTTGTTTTGTTTTTCTAAAACCCTTTGGAGTTAACAGAAGATACACTAGCGAGGCCTACTTTTTACTCACTTTAATTTCTTATTTCCATGTTTTCTTTCCTTAAAAACAGCGCCCTTACTTATCATTCTCTTCTCAGCCACAGGCTTCCTCCTACTTGAATTCTAGTCCTGGGGTTATACAGCTTAGTAGATGGTTTTGTGTCTCTTTCTTATTCTTCTGTGCACAGTATTTTTTTTTAAGTAGCCTACCACACATTGCCTATAAAAAAAAAAAGTACACTGCTTTTCGTTTTTCATTTTGTGGCAGAGATCAGTCAGTTGGGAATGCCATTCTGTTTAATCACTGACCAAAAGAAACGCACACATTTTCGTTTTATTCCAGTTCAAATAACTGATCTGCAAAGAAAATTCTAATTTGGCTAAGTCTCTCAGATCTGCTAAACAGAGCAAGAAATTTTCAGGAGAAATGCCATACATGTGACCATGAATAGAAAGCAGTCTGCCTGTATCCCACACAGAAACACTTTCAGACAACTTGACTATATACAAACATCTAAAAATGTGGACTGAACCGATAAAATCTGCTTAACTCATCCATTTAATTGTATTTACACATCGGAAAGTCTGATTTGAGGAAGTGTGTGCAAATGTGCATATGCACACGGCCCTCTTCCACTTCTACTCTGCGAGGCCATGGAAGGTGCCAGGCAGGAGCTGCACTTGGTAACAAGACCCCGAGGGGTCTAGTGTACAGAGTCAGGAGAGCTGCGGGGCATTCCGTCTGCATGTCTACATGGAGTTAAAACAGAGCACTGTCTTAACTTAAAAAGGATGCTGATGTTATCAGTTCTAGCTCAGGTCACCCACCAGTACCTTCATTTGAACTTTTAAAAGCACTTTCCATTTGTCCTAGAACACATTCATAGCCGGGTCTCCTGTCACAGACCCAGAATCCCAGCTACTTAGAAGACTGAGGCGGGCAAATCAGCTTTTCAAGTTCAGTGCCAGCCTTTGGCAACTTAATGTGACCCTATCTAAAAGTTTTATTTGAAAAACAAGAAAGGAGGGCCGGAGATGTACCTCAGTGGTAGAACACTTGCCTAGCATATGCAGCAAACTAACTTTAATCCCTCACACTATATTTTTTCGTGCCTTGTCTAACATAACAACTGAGTATGTTGCTTTTAAAACATGAACTTTTTGGCTTAACATGTGGGCCTCCAAGCTAGAAAAGTTTATGCCTCAAAAGGGGGTGTGGAGACTACTAAATCTACATTAATCTTCTCTTCACCATTAAACCTATTCAACTAGGTGAGCTCCATGATACACAAACTAGGATTATTTGAACAGGGTTTATCGTAGCATGGTCTAGTGGCTAGAGAGATGGCTCAGTGATGAAAAGCACTGGCCCCTCTTCCAGAGGATCCAGATTCGATAACCAGCACCTATGTGGTAACTTACAACCATCTGTAACTCCAATTCCAGGGGATCTGATGCCCTCTCCTGGCTCCGTGGGCACCAGGCATGAATGTAGTACACAGATATACATATAGGCAAAATATCTGTACATATAAAATAAAAATAAAAATTTAAACAGATAGTATGTGCCTTGCAAAAAGTATCCAGTTGTCACAACAAAAATCAAATCACTGAGAGACTACTCAGCACTACAAAAAATATTTTACGAAGATTTAAGACATGGGAGGGAAGAGCCTTGAGGTACGTAAAAGCCTGCCTTATAACTGGGATCATGTGGCAGTCACTGGATGTGTTTTGACATCACTGCTGGCAGGGGTACTTCATCTCTGCCTTTATTTGGGGCTACAATAAGTCCTAATGGGCATTTTAAAATCTACTTTTCAGTATCGTGGCTGCAAACACACGACATCTCCATATGCAAGCCTGCACAAAATATAGGTCTAATCATCAATGACATGCCTGTATGTGCATGTGTGCACATGTGTGGGAACACACACACCAAGCACAGCATGAAAGGAGGCTGTGTGAAGTCCAGATGCCTGCAGAATTCAGCCTGACATTAATTTCCACTAGACAGCAAAGGTTCCAGGTGACTCCAGCTCTCCTTGAATTTAGATGGCTTCCCCCTTGTAATTCACAGGGACTTATCAGGCTTCACAGTGGGACCTCCAGCGTGGCTCTTTGTGTCTATTGTTTTTTCTCAATCTTGCTGGCTAAATAATGTAGCAGGGCTAATAAATTCAAATAAAACTTCTGATTGGTTTGGCAGCAGCTTAACAATCGAGGATAATTTACTGATCTCCGAGACTTCGTGTGAGTCCATAATGTTTAGACTAGAAATAATAAAACGCACTCAATTGATTAAGCTGTTTGTAGATGTCTGAGAATTAACATATTGTATAATTGCAAATATTTTATAATTACCAAGTGGGGCTGATAAAAGGGTTCAGTGCTAGTGACTGCTGGACCGATAACCTTGATGAAGGGAGAATCTCAATGAAAAGTGAACTCGCTGTGGGCTGCATACAGAGCGGGCTAGAACCCAGAGCCTGGCTTCTGTTGCTTGCTACTGGTAATGTTGCCAGGATCCCCAAAAGGTCTGCTCTGGGAAGAGTGGGTTCAGGGAATCTCACTGCTGTGTGACTCTGTCTTGGAGGAGGGAAGATATGATATGATCTTGGCCACCCCATAGTGTAGATTTTCTTGATTGCCTGCTGAACGGAGAAATCTGTAGATCAAAATCTGTAAACGCAAAGGACGGCTCTAGTGTTTTCTAATGTGGCCACTTTTGCTTTCGTTGGTTTAAAAATGATCCCTCAGACTTCCTCCTTTGTTTGTAGAAGACGTCAGCGCAATATTGCTGCGAATTTGTCTAGTTTCTAAGAATCTCTAGTACAATGTGGATTAGAAGAAATGTCCTTGTCTTGTTCCCGGTTCTGCTGGGGGACATCATCCAGTCTCACCACTGAGCATTATATTATTACAGCTGCACTGGCTTTCGTTGACAGCTGTTATCAGATGGAGCACATGTCCTGTGATTCCTAGCATTGCTCGATCTTTAAACAGGCATTTTATTTTTTAATTGTGTATATGTGTGTGAGGACTTGGGGGCCTGGGGAGGTGGGTATGTGCATTTAAGTTCCCGTGACTACAGAGGCCGGAAGGGGGCAGCAGATGTCGTGGAGCTGGAGTCACAGGGACAGTTTGGGTAATGGGAAATGAACTCTGGTCCTCCACAAGAGCTCTGAGGATATGGGCTCTTAACCACCTCTGCAGGCCTGCTTTGTCTGATGTTAGCAGCAAGCTATGGCAGGTCTCCTAGGATGAATGGAGGACTTCCATTCTTTCTGCATTTAGAGAAACTTAGATACAAATTGGCTTTGGTTTTTACTATTTGGAAGGATTCACCAGGATTGTGGAAGATTTTAAATGGCAAGGAACTGCTTTTCTTGTTATTTGTTATTGCTCTGGGTTAAAGATTGTACAACCTCAGCCAAATCTGATTCCTCTTCACTTTGCACCTTCCAAGGACCCTTGCCCTGGGATAACACCTAGTGATGTCATTCCTTTGCTCAGTAGCTGGTTCCTTCCCGGGAGGAACACAGACCCTTTCCATTCCTGGGCAGCTGCATGCACATCTCTTTTGTCCTGTAACTTCTCAGTCTTTTCTTAGTTTTTGTTGTCAGGAAGCCGAAGAATGAGATGGTTAGTGTGTGTAATGCATTTCCCGCTCCTTGAAGAGCTTCAGCGAATAGAGTTCAGGAAAAGAAAACCGCCTAGACTTACACCCTAATTCAGAGTTTCCCTAACCCTGTATGCAAAAGATGGGGATAAGTCTATTGTGAATTCTAATCCAGATTAAAACATAACTCTATTAATGGAAATTTTTAACAGGGAAACAGATGCTGTGAGGAGATAAATGCTAAGGACACTGGCAGAAGGGGACGCCTCCTGAGTTTTAAATGTCTGAATATTTAGACAGACTCTGCATACTAAATCTTCACTTCCGATGCATCAGAGCCATGGCAAACTTATTGTAGCAAAATATGCAAGCTGGAATTGGGGATTGAGTGACCTGCATTTATTTCTGAGTACACATTTGCTAGGCAAAAGAGATGGAACACATGTGTTCATCCATTCTTAACTCATTAACAAAGCAGAAACATTAGCAAAATATGTCTTTTGCTGGTTTCTGGAATGGAAGAGGGAACAATTAAGCTGTAAGGCACTCCAGGGTGGGTATTATGACCTAATAATGACATGCCCTGGTAGTTTTGACTGAGTGCCATTAACTGCCAAGGCATATCATCACTTGTCTGTAATACGCACCCTGGAGTGTCTTGTGGGGAGGATATAAATGTTAATTCCTAAAGAAACTCATTCAGTTAAGGAAGACACCACTGCTCTGAGAAGGAGAATGTGTCAAAAATCTCCATGATGAGTTCAGTTTGGTGAGGTAGATGAGGTCAAACTGCTTCAGCATTTCCCTGGAAATAAAAGGCAGTTCAGCACAATCAGAAAGAGATGGGGATGCAGATGTGTGTTCAGGCTTTGCCAATGCCCAGGTTCTTTCCTGGTGTTTTTCTTCCTCAAAAACCTGGGCTCTCACCTTCCCTCTTTTCAAGGAAGGTTGATGATTCAGCCAGCTTATACCACAGTGCATTTAGGAAACAAAATGCTACAAAAATGCTTTAAAGGTCTTTATAATCAGCTCTGAGATGCTTAGCAAACACATAGCAGGAGTCAGTAAGAGCTAAATAACCTTGATATAAATGGTTTGGTTCTCTTTTTTCGCGCGCGCCTGTGTGTGTGTGTGTGTGTGTGCGCGCGCGTGCGCGCGCGTACGCTTGTGGGGCATATATGTGGTGGGTTCTCATGCATCTATGTGTTTGTACATGTGGAGACTGGAGGTTAATGTCAGGAGTCATTCTCAGTACCACCACTCCCACACACACATACACACACTTGAGGCAGGATCTCTCAATCAATCAGTCGAGCTCAGAACTCACCAGTGTGGCTAGTCTCTTCACCCAGCTTGCTCTGGGGATCCTTTGTCTCCCCTCTCCTTCCAAGGATGGAATTACAGGTATGCATCCTTGCACCCAACCCTCTGGGGATTCTGAGGATCTGAACAATGGACCTCAAGCTTGTGTGGTAAGCACTTGCTAACAATCTCCACAACACCCTTGAGAGACTGTGAAAACACAAATTATCAAGGACGCGAAGGTTTTATTTTTAAGGGAAAGTTTGGTGCACAAAAAAATTGGGGATGTAAGTTCATCATTCAAGGTAATCTTTGTAGTCGGTACTCACTACCTGGGGTCTGGTTTGCTTTGATATTCTACTGACTTTAAACCTCCCTTCTTGATATTACATAATAAACAGTTCAAGACCACACAACCATTTCCTGAGTAGGGGTATGATACAGGATCGCTGCTTCCTTGGATCCAGCATGGCATTTGAGAACAAAGGTGGATATATCTGTTTCAACTCTGTAACCCAGTTTCGTTTTACCTAATATGGTAGTTTGAATGAGAATGCCCCCATAAGCTCCAATATTTGAAATCTTGGTCCCTAGTTGGTGGCTCTGTTTGGAGAGGTTTAAGAGGTACAGCCTTGCTGGAGAAAGTATGTCACTGCGGCAGGTTTTGAGAGTTCAAAGTCTCACCTACTTCTAGTTTGCTCTGTCTGCATCATGCTTGCATTTGAAGATATAAGCTCTCAGCTTCCTACTCCTGCCTCCATGTCAGCCACTTGCGGCCATGCCTCCCCACCATGATGGACTCTTGTCTCTCTGTAACCATCGGCCAAAATAGACTCTTTCATGAGTCACTCTGTTCATGATGTTTTATTATAGCGACAAAAAAGGAACTAAGAGGTATTTATGTGAGTTTGTTTTTTTCATTGTGAAGGCATTGTCTCATTTTGGTAAGGCATCGTCTGCTCAAGTTTAGAAGATGTTAATGAGCATCTATACATGTGGAGAGAGGTCGCAGAGCAATTTTTCTATGCTTTGAAGGCCTTCCCATTTCCTTGCCTGAGTTGACTGTGCACACAGCATGAAGGCAAAATAACTATATATCTGTATATCAGAAGGTAGACAGATATGTACATAGGTGCATATATACATAAATATTTTGGGATAGATTCTCACTATGCAGCTCAGTCTAGTCTGAAACTCATGACATAGCCTAGCCTTAAACTTGCCTCTTCAGTTGAGTGCTGGGATTACAGACATGTGCCACCCTATGCAGGTTATTGTGATCTATAATGTACTAGCAATGCCACCAGTCATAGCCCAATGAGAAATTATGACATTTATGAAGAAGCACAACAAACAAATAATGGATCTCTAAAGCACAAATGTGAGGAAACCAAATACATGAGTTGGTCATTGTTTGCAGCTAGGACTCCGGGTAACCCACAAGACTGGGTGAGGATCTTCACTGGTTAACATAGAACTGCTTTGCCAATTTGGGAACTATGTCACAGCGATCCTTGTTTTTCCTTTCCCCCAAGGGTCAGCTGGCTTTCCCTATCCATGATCTAAGGCCCACCCCTATTCATGTGTTCTTCAGATTCTTGGCCTGGGGAAATAGTATGGAGCCACAGGAGTGAATCCATGCAAACTACCATGAACAAAAGAAAATGAAACAAGAATAAGCAAACCCAAGCTCAACAGCAACACTTCCATGAAAGGTTTTTCCTTGCCTTTACCTCTGCAACTGTATACAGAGAATGAGAGGATAGTATCAGGCGGTACACAGAGCTTAACGGTGAGCAGACAGACAATGTCTAACCGGACAGCGGCTGAATCTGGGAGGTTGGCAGGAGAGATGAGGTGCATGCTGCCCATGAGGAAGTCTCTGAACACAGAAGTGCAGAAGAGATTGCTTTCCTTTCTCTGCTGTCTGGGTACATTTCTCTCCCTGGGACAAACAATTAAAACAAAGATGCAGAAGGAGTTGGTCATTCCATTTGAGTGAGGCAGGGGAGTACCCAGGATGAAAGAGGAGTGGCAGGGAAGGATGATGGGATAAAATTAATGTGTTACTTCCTGAAACTTTTTTTCTCTGTGAAAGCTTATGTGCTTCGATATAGCTTGGGAAACCACAAGTGTAAAATGGCCCAGCTCTTGCTTTCTAGGCCTTTGTAGTAATTGGAGATAAAAATCAGCATCATAAAAAAATGACTTCAAAGTAACATTTGGTTAAGGGGGCAGGTGGAGGAAGATGGGAATTGACTGGAGCTTTGATGGTCCCCTCAAAAGCAGGAACACAGGATAGGGCTAAAATTACAGATGAAGAAATGACCAGGACGCTTTCATAGGAAAGCCAGTGTTCTGGTCTAGGAATAGCCCAAACACAGCTGTCCTGGAAGGTCAGAAAGCAAGACACGGCACAGTGGAGTTGCACAAAGGAAGAAGTAGTAGGGGAAAATACCAACGGAGGAGCCGAAAATGTGAGATGGAAATATGAAAGACAGTGTCACAGAGCGCGCCTGTTCACTGCTCATGTGACAACAGCGGGGAGGTCACCACCGGGTAGGAAGTATGCAGATTTTCAACAGGATAGTTTATGTGCTGCGTGGCCTGAGCCAGTGGAGCTGACAGAACAGTGTGCTGGGCATGTCTCAGGGAGAGCCTTCAGGAAGAAGTAGGCTGAGTCAATCAAATCCCTGCTCATCAATCTGGCCAGGGATCATCCAACCTACTAAAGGTCATCCTGAAGTACAAGAAGGCCTGACCAGGAGTGGTTGCTTTCAACAACAACAACAACAACAACAACAACAACAACAACCCCTCTGCTTGTACTTCTCTACCCTTAAACCTGGCTTTGAGGCCACCAGGCTTCAGCATTACCACATCCCCCCAAGTTCTTAGGCCTTCTTCTACAAAGTGGGAATTTTGCTGCCCTGGTTCCCAAGCTTTATAACCCAGGTGGAAACATTCCACAGATGCTCTGGTTCTCCACGTTCCACATAGCTTGTGTGGGACTTCTTGGCTTCCATAATTGCAAGAGCCAACTCCCATGATGCATTTCTTGCTTGAAATTTATCTACCTATCATGTGTCTATGGATCAATCTGTCTCTATTTTCTATAATTTTTGCTTCTCTGGAGAACCCTAGCCAACACTGGTGAGTTATGATACTAAAATTATTCCATAATGGAAAACAAAACAGAAATTCAATTGCTAAGTCTATGACAAACTTTACAAAGATGTTTTTGAAAACCTAGTCTTTATTTTTATTTTGCTCTGCCCCCAGGTAAGGTCATACATGATCAATGAGGTGGCAGACAGGTTGAGTCAAGCTAGGAGATGGGATGAAGTATCGGTCGAACACTTTTTCTTAATGATGGAAATATACCTACAATTTAATGACTTGTTTTTCTAGGCCATATAAAAATGTCTGTATCAAAGCATCCCTTTAATTCAAATAATCACATTAAAGTATCAGGCTCCCAGCATCCAGCCCAAGCAGGAGCTCTGTCATTAAAGCTGATGGGGAGGCTTATGACTAATATAACAGCAATGGTGACTTAATCCTGAATCTCAGAGTGTTCACTGTGTTAATTTAAATCCCTCCTGCCTAGGAGAAAAATAACATATAGGCCCCATGGATAGAAGGGAAGCTGAGGCTCCGGGGATCCAAATCAAAGCCTTTGCTTCTGAGCCCCCAGTGGCTGTGGATTCAGCAGCCACAGAGCCAAGCAGGACCTGGGAGAGGAGCACAGAGGACAGGCCTTGGTTCAAGATAAGAAAACTGTTCCCAAAGAAAGCTCACATAGTAACAAGATAGCACAATAGGTGAAAACTTGAAAGAAAGACTATATTAGCATGTCTATAAATGCAATTTTTAGTGTTTTAGGTAGTTAAAAAAAATAAAGCAATAGTTTTTGCTACATATTTTTTTGTTTTCTAAAGTAAGATTAAGTGTAGCTGGAAATTTCTCCAGTCCTGGGGCTCCGGCCCAGCAGTCGAGACGAATCTCTCCCACCCGTGGGTCCCACAGTCGCTTATAAAATAATTACTCAGAGGCTTATATTGACTACAAACTGTATAGCCTATGGTTTCAGCTTCTTGCTAGCTAGCTCTTTCATCTTAAATTGACCCATTCCTGTTAATCTGTATGTTACCACATGGCCGTGGCATTGCCGGTCTGCTGGCATCTTGTTGCTCCTTGGGCGGCGGCTGGCTTCTCTCCCCTACTCTTTCTTCTTCCTGTCTCTGTCTTGGATTTCCTGCCTGGCTATAACCTGACTTGCCATAGACCAGAGCAGCTTCTTTATTAACCAATCATAGTGACACATATTCACAGCATACAGAAAGATTATCCCACAGCAATTAAGCTAAAATTAAAAGGTAATGATGACAAAAACTAATACTCCTAGATATAAAAGCTCATATAGATTGGTCAAGAATATTAAAGTCTTAAATAATGTTTATTAACAGCACAAATGCACCCTAAATACTATGTATACACCAACTAGGATGAGGTACCACAGAGTAGAAAACAAGATTGATTATACATTTAGCTAGTAAAAATGCAATTTGCAAAAAAAAATATAGTACTGAAAGTATAACAAAGTTACATTCACTAAAATATGAAAATATGATATTGAAACATGGTTTTATTTTGTTTTGAGTAAGTTTTAAGTTAAGTAAAAGAATATATTTGCTATAAATGGCAACAAAAATTGCATAATACTTTTTTAAAAAATAGTTTGTCAATATACTTTCAAAAACTATAAAATGTTTATACCGTTATCCCAGTAATTTCACTTCTGGAAAGTTAACCAAAGATAATAAAAACAGAAACTAATATCCCTGGGACTATGAATTGCAACACTGTTTGTAACAGCTAAAAAATAGAAGGAGTGAGAATAGCCATTCATAGAAAAAGTATTTAAATGAATTATGGCACATCTGTTGGGTGTAAAGTTACACAACTATTAAAAAATGAAACTATCTCAACTCAGTAGCATTCATACATTCCCAGAGCTGTGCAAACATGGTCTATCCTTTCAAACATTTTTATCACCCTACACAGGAATGCCATACCCACTGAGAGGTCAGTGCTACTCTCCCCAAGGCCTCTAGCAACCACTAATGTGATTTTTGTCCTTACTATTTTACCTACTTTGTGTATTCCATATGGATGGAATAATATAAAATATGCCTTTGTATGTGAGCTCTTCATACTTATTTTTTGGAGGTTATTCATGTGGCAGCATGTATCAGTTTCCATTCTTTTAATGGCCAAATAATATTTAATTTATGGATATACCACACTGACTTTTTGTATTAAAAAATAAACTATTTTATTAAATGAAAACGATTAGGATTATATAGCAAATGGGTTGATAATGAAAACGTAGAAGTATATAAACATGGACTGTTTTTATGAAAAAGTATATGTAAATGGAGTACACAGAAGTTAAAGTAGTTGTGTTAGGAAAATATGATGATATGGCTTGACCTCTTCTATTCTTTGAGTCGGTGAAGATGAAGGGAAATTCAATAGCAAAAAGAATGGGACAAGGCAGAGTGAAAAATTGTGGATATGGGGATATTTATTGTTTGGATAGGATATGAGAAGAAAATAGAAGGAAATAGTTTACAATGCTAAATAGATTCAAATTTTGGAGATCCTTTCTGTTCTGGGAAGGGATTTTTTTTTTTTTTACATCCTTGCAGAAGCAATGAATCAGCAGCATGATTTTGTAAACATGAATAAGAAGATGAAAGCTGTGAGCAGGAATGAGTGTTTGAACCACACTGAAAGATGAATTGAAAAAGTAGACTGAGGCTAGAGAGAGGGCTCTGAGGTTAAGAACATTTAGAGCATTTGCAGAGGACTGGGTTCAATTCCCAGCACCCACCTAACAGCTCACAATCTGCTGTGGCTCCAGTTCTAGGGAATCTGGTAGCCCTCCTCTGGCTCCAAGCAGGCACATGTCTCACAGACATACATGGAAACATATACATAATATAATGTATAAAACACATATACATAATATAATATAATAAATTAATTTTTAAAATGTTCAAAGGCAAAGTAAACAGAAGCCTGGGAGATTAGATAAATGTACACAGCCATCATTTAGGTGGTTGTAATGAGGAGGTAGAAATGGTAGGTGAATGACCAGGATGAGTCTGAGATGGAATTTGACAAGATAGGTCTTGACTAGATGTGGGCTTTGGAATATGAATAGTAGGAGCACTGAGGGACAGAAACTAGAGCAAACACAGCCTGTGCTATAAATATGGTTGATGTGGGAGTCCAGATCCTACCTTTTCCACCTTTTCTAGGGTTCCTAGGAGGAGGAGAGAGGGATAAAAAAATATTAGATAGATAGATCTGGAAGACGAGAAGAAAGAGAAACACAGGATAGCTTCGGCAGGGCCTGGATCAATACCCAATAGCCTCTTCTATTTATTCAAAGTGCTTTTTATAACAATGCCAAGGGGTGAGGCAAAAGATCTCCCCCTTACAAGATCAAAGCACACTGCACAGCCAAGTGTAGACCCTTCCAAACACCTGGTAAACACACCCATGACCAAATCATCTCCTTATGCAGTCCTGCTGGGTAAAGCAAACTCTGATTCTCTGACCCTGAGTAATTTGGGCCTCCACAGTTGATATTTTTCAAAGATCCTCTGTAACTGATGGTTTGGTCTGCTGGTGCTATTGGGAGGTAGTGGGAACCTTGGGGAATGAGTCTCTTGAAAGGCTTGTTTTAAAAGCAAAATGGGGTACCTCCTTCTCTCTTCCTCTTTCTGCCCCGCCCCAACCCCATTCTACATGTTCTCCTAGGCTCCTGACATCTGCTCCCACCATTATGCACATCATGAAGTTCTGTGTGCAGCCAAGGAATGACACTGATTCTGAGCTCTGAAGTTTAGACTTATAGCATCTAAAGCAGGTAAGTAAACATATCCTTCATACACAGGTGGCTTCTTCAAATATTTCATGTATGCACACAATGCTGACTAATACAGATTCACATGTTTTTAGAATATATAATTTGAATGTGTTTTAGGCCCCAATTGGAATGTCAAACTCCGTGATCAAAGATGTCCTGAGTAAAAAAAAAAAAAAGGAAGCCAGAGTACAAACTGACCTGCTATGATGTCCCTGGAGTACATCAGACTCTTTCAAATTATGGGGCACCTCTTGTCAGAAATGCAAGGTAAAATAGGCTCTGCCCTGTGTCCTGTTGTCTCTTGGATAGGACTTCCAGAAACTTTACCTCCCTCAGACCTACTGACTCTGACTATTTGAGAAAGAGGCTGTGTACCCAATCCCACATGTGCAGAAGACATTGAACCTGGTCCTTGTTCTCATTTCAACAAGAAGGAACAAAATGAAGGCCACAAGATCATTAGTCACAATAAGGTGTCCTAGCTCCATGTCCTTTCTCTACCGTACCACCAAACACACTTAAAACTTCTGTCTCTGGAACGTGAAATAAACAAAGTGAACTTGAGAAGTATTTCCTTTTATTTTTCCTTTTTGTATTAACAAACACTACCTCACAGTTCTTCATAAAATGTTAATTACTCCTCCATCCTGACATCCTGCTTTTCAGTTTAAATGATTAGCTTGAAACATAAGACATTTCAACAATGAAAATTCCTTTCTTCAATATACCTTCAATTTTTTATTTCTTATAAATATTCAATGGAATATTTCCATTTGTGGTGTGTGTTTGCTAATTTACTGGAAGTTGATTCTATTCCCCGGAAATGTCACTGGGGTGGCCCTGCTGGGCTAAAATGAAAAGTCTTATTATTGATTTTTGAACCCTTAGTTCTGCATAGATTCAACAACTGTTTACTTTCTTACAAATATTTAAGAAAACCAACAGTTTCAGATAGATTCAGAGATGACTCCGCCTTTAAAAATTGATTCTTTCCTTATAGTATGATTCATATGAATAGAAGGTAAAGAATTTAATTCTGGTGAGATAGTAGCCTACACTTTGTATTTCATCGATACCTTCATGGAGTCAACAGCTATCTGTCGCATGTTGGTGATTACAAACCCGTCATAAGCATCTACCACCTTAGTTGACTACATAATGAATTTAACCAGGGGAGTTTGGGTGAAAACTTGTTTGAGACCAGCAATGTCTTATTCACTTCAAAGAGGAATTAGGGAAACATTATTAGCATTGAAAAAACAAAAACAAAACAAAACAGCCTTGTCTTCACAGGCAGAAGATCAACACTAGAAAGCTATTTTGGAAGCAGGAAAGATACTATGTTCCCTTCAATAGAGAACTGGAAAAGACCCGAGTAAGGTGAGGAAACAGGACCTTAGCATGCAACTGTGATGAAGACGAAAGAACACACCCTTTTCTCCCACAGAACATGTTAGATTCCTCTTAGACTCTACATAAAAGCAAGTTCATTTTGCAAATCACAAGACTGTTTATTAACCCACTTCAGAAACTGTTAGAGCATCCTATGATGCAAATCACCATTGCCCGGGAGCTATGAAAATGTAGATGGAAGATGGATTCGGACTGATTTCTCTTTCCTTGTGGAATGTCATGGGTCTTTGGTCCTGGCATTGTCAAAGATTCAAGAGGAACTACTAATGCCATAGAACAAGCAGGTATGAGGTGGGTGGAGTCAAAGGAAAGATGGCATGGTATACCAGCTGTCCCCAGGATGGCAGAGCCATCTGACCTCTTTCACTTGACAATTGAGTGTTACAATCCTAGGAAGATCTGGGGGAGACTCCCCTCACCTTCCAGGAGCTGGATAGAAGAACTGGGGAGGAGTAGGGCTCTGAGGTACAGCATTTGCTGGTTTGCTGAAAGCTCTGACTTGGTTGTGGGTGTGGGGAGAACAATGTCACAATATGTGCTCTGTAGGGGTCCCTAAATATGGCTTCCCCAATGCTCTTTCAGCTTCTATATACTCATTTACCCATGATAGAACACTCAGGGGAAATTTGTACTTTAGAACTCTTTATCTTGATTAGTGAGGAGATAGCCTGTATCTTCTTGTTGTTTTGATCAAAAATTAATAAGGAAATTTCTTATCAACCCATAAAATATATATTGTCTCATGAATCCATTGTTACTGATTAGTATTTTATCATGAAAGGACTGAAAATAATCATTCTTATCATTTCATCTTAGAATTACATGTAGGAAGGGTCAGAAATTCTTGGGGTAGACCCCAAGTATAGGTTAGTTGTCACAAAAATTCTATATAATTCTTTTGGGAATCCAGGATCGAGAACCTCAGCCACACAGAGTTCACTTTCTGATTCTGTTTTTATTTGGCATAGAGAGATTTCTTAGTGTTACTGTGTCATGTTTAGTATTCACATTTACTCCCCACTTTATACATTCAGGAAACAAGAATGTGGAGGGTGGATGGGGAGGAAGCTATGTCCTTCTGCTTAGGTGATTCATGGCTGTTATTTACTCCTGTGTAATCTCTGGTCACGATCGAATACTTCTGTCTGCACAGTGTAGCCATGCCCTGTTCTCTCTCACAGTTGCTGTAGCAACAGTTAATCACCACATCATTTTCAGGAATACCACTGTGACATCAGAGATAGGGTTCTGCTGTAGGTATGCAGATGCCCAGAGTCTGAGTGAATGAGAATGTCCACAGCATCTTCCATTTCTCTCAAACTCCTCTGTGCTCTGTTTCTTTCTGCCTGGCTCTTTTTATTAAGGAAATCAGACTGCTTTCTGTGAGATAAACACAGCCTGGATGGAATCCGAGATATTCATCTTAGAGAGCAGGATGAACCACTAAGCTGAAACTCAATTCAAATACCATCAAATTTCCACTGCCTGGCATGTTCCTACTGTGGGAACAGATGCACACAGGATTTTATGTGATCATTGTTAATGATGATAGTCCCTTTATCATTCTGAAAACTACCATTCAGTATTTTCCTTCAAAACACTCTTTTGGGGTGACCATTTTGCCAGCCTCCACTCTAGGTGGCATGTGCCTGGGCATTTAAAAATGGTAGGGAGGCTGCATGAACCACATTCATATAAAATGAAATGGCAAGCTCATCATAGACAGAGCAGATGGACTCTATGGGTCAGGGAGGCCTTCTCTGGAGAAGTATCTGTGGGGGACTGGGTTGCTGCCTCAGAGTTAAGCTCAGAGTATCATGGCTGGCCATCCTCACCACCATTACAGGCTTACAGGCCTATAGCCCGGCAGCTATGTTTAGGAGGCTATGGAGGATGGATTTATGCTGTCTCTTCAGGGTCAAACATCTTACCTGCCCAATATAATTTGTTTCCACCAAACCACCTGTCCAAGTTTGTATTATTAGCCATACTTAATGGATGAGGACATTGAAACTCAGAGAGGGTGGCTCAGCCTGCAGCCTTGGCGAGCTGCTGAGCCTCCATTTAAGCTCCAGACTATGTGAAGAGCTAACTCGAGCTCTTCATCACTGCCTTGGGCATGCCAGTGCACTTATCTTGCATACTCTGGGATTTTATTACAGATTTCTTTGTGGGATAAACACATGATGAATTACAATATTTGAGACCTGCTGAAGCATTCATTACCCAGCTTTAAAAGAGGCTCTCAGGAAGTGTATTCCATCTTGTTTTGTAGCAGGCTCCCAGACAGTGAGTTCAAATGGGTCCGACTCATTACCAACAACACTCCATCATGACTGGACACTCAGGTTTCCCGTAGCCAGCACAGAGAGATAAAGTTATAATGGACTCTCTTCAGAGAACGTTGGAAATTTGTCCTCTGTAGCTCTCCTATGTCACCGAAGTCAGCATCCTTACTCGAAATCAGAGCACTAGATATAGGACCAGTGAGTGGCATTTTTGATGGCTGGGCTGTATGCTTGCCATCTCATTGCAGTATATTAGAAAGCATGGGTCAGCTCGTGCCTTGGCTTTTGTCATTCCTATTGGCCTATTTCTTTCAGAGATGGCCTGGAAACCTCCTCTACATGTGGCTGTCTGGATGTCCCTTAGTTACTCTTTGCTGTCTCTCTACATGACTGTCTGTGTGTCTTTCCCTCTGTGTGTCTTTTTCTCTGCATCTTTTTTTTTTCTGTGTATTTCTTTCTCTAGACGACTTGCTGAAAGCTAAGGCCTTCACATCTTTTTCCAGTTGTGTGTGTGTGTGTGTGTGTGTGTGTGTGTGTGTGTGTGTAGGTTTGCATATTTGCATATGTGCCTATGTGCAATTGCATGGAGGACAGAAGACAACCTAGATAGCCTAGAACTTTTGCCAGTTGGTTAGACTAACTGGTCAGCAATCTTCAGGGTTCTGCCTATCTCTGCCTCCCATCTGGTCATAGCTGGGATTACAAGCATGCACCATCATGCCTGGCCTTTTTACATGCGTCCTTGCAGTCCAAACTCAGATCCTCAATGCTTGCAAGGTAAATAAATACTTCACCAGCTGAGGCATCTCCCTAGCCCTGCTCTTATAATCTATCCATACCTTGGCATTTCTTTCTGTATTACCAGGACTTTTGGTCTGTATTATGCTTTACCCATTAAGACATTTTTCTTTCCCCCAAAGACTGAACTCTCCCAGTCCATAAATTCAAAGTTGACTTTTTATGGTGGATTCTAAATTCACAACCATATGCGATTTTTTAGAAAATTCTGGAGAGTAAGCTCTCCCAGGGCAGGGAGCATGCCACATTGAGCAGAGAGTGTTAAATCCTGGGCAGATCTTGACCACAGTACATGCTCAAGCACCAAGAGAAGGAATGGGTGCCCACAGTATCATAAGCAAGATTTAAATGTAAAACAATATCACGTTCCTGTATTAGCTATTTTTCTTGTGGAAGTGACAAAACACCTCAGGAGAAGCCATTGAAGGAAAGAAGGATTTATTATCTGATTATTCCAGGAGACATAATCCAGCATGTTGAGGAAGGTGTGGAAGTCCACCTGGCCACATTACATCCTCAACCATGAGAGTCATGAAGGCTGTTTCTCAGCTCACCTTCTCCTCCTCATTCAGTCCAGGATCTTAAGCCCATAGAATGGGGCCACCACAGACAATGGCATTTCTTCTCATCTCAATGAACCTAATGTAGATAATCCCTCATACACACCCAGAGTATTGTCTCCTGGGTTATCCTATATCTTGCCAAACTGAGGACCAATATCAACCATGACATCCAGGGTAACAGAATACTTCAGGAAAGTACAAAAAGAGTTGGAAAGTGTTTTTGAGAAAACAGAGTATCATCGAGGGAAACACATTTTCTTTAGCCGAATTGCTTTTAAAAGGATGTCATTTGCTGTAGATTTGTGCATGTTGGCTAAGTAGTCTTTGAGTAGCAAACTGTTTAATGCAGCCTGTTTAAAAACATTTATCTAACTTATGTAAATTAGGCAAGAAAGGGGCTTTCTTTTAAATGTTATTTTTAAGTCTGATATGTTCAAAATATGTAACAAAGTACAAGAAACAGGCTATCAGACCATCATGTGTCTTACACACCAGATTTAACAGAAACTTGCTTTGCTTCAAAATGGTTTTGTTAAAAAAAAAAGATGTAAGTGTTTTATTTTGAAAATACAGATTTTACTGTTTTTAATTATGGGTGTCTCTGTGTGTGTATGTCTGAGTTCAGGGCTCACAGAGGCCAGAAGAGGGTGTTGGATCCTCTGGAGCTGGAGCTGTAGGCAGTTATGAGCTACCCTGTGGGTACAAGCAGCTAAACTCAGGTCCTCTGCATAACTAGTACATTCTTTAAATTATTGAGCCTTCTCTTCCAGCCTCAAAATAAGTATTTTACATGGCTAAAGCTCCTTCAAGGCCTTTGGCACTATTCTCAGAAGTTTCCAGTGTTTTGAAGCTGGAAAGTGCATTTTTTAAAATATATTTGGAAAATACATGCCAAGAAAAAAATATATATATTTGATACTTTGCTTTCTGAATAGGCTACAAACCTACCATTCTACAACAAAAGTGTCACAGTGAGCATTTTCTTTCCAGCCTACTTTGTAAATCATATATCTCTTTATGTATTGTGTATTTGCTCACTTGATTTTAGCACCTTCACAACTATAAAAAAATGCTTCTATGGTTTGCTTATGGCTGCATCCATGTTTTCTAGGGCAGAGTTGCATGATCCAAAACACACGTATATTTAACTTTATAGTATCATCTTTCTTTGATATATATTCTTCTTGTAGGTTTTTTAATGTTGATTTCTGTTTAACATATTCTACATGCTGTGGTGAATTTTTAATTCACAACTTGATTTAACAGTCATCATTCTGAGTGATTGGAAGACTCTAAAATACTGTCATCACAAGTACCTTTCTCCATTTTAAATGCCATCTTGAAGGTATTTTAATCTACACTGCCTTTCAGTCCCACAAAGTAATCACTATTACCACTGCTATGATTTTACTCACTAGATATTTGTTTATATTTGATATGTAGGCACATCAACTTTCTGAGATGAATATTTTGTTTCCATTATTTACCTTTATTTTGTGTCTTTGCTTTTGGTGAAAGTGAGGTATTCAGATCTCTTACTTTTGTCTGAAAAACTTGACACTTTAATAATTTCATGAAACATAGCACTGAGGGGCTGGAGAGATGGCTCAGTGGGTAAGAACACATTCAGCTCTCCAGAGGAACCCAGTTTGGGCCTAGACCACACATGGGACTGACTGCTCACTGCTTCTACTTCTGCCTTGGAGGATCTGACCAGCACCCTCTCCTGGACTCCACAAGCAATGCATTCATGTGTACATTTCCA
>CABHPP010126719.1:17083-49228 GCA_902168425.1 Peromyscus attwateri | reverse complement strand
ATAAAAACCACCTTGATGATGATGTAAAGATGGAGAAATTAAAAAAATAAACCTTAAACAGGGTTAATGCTGGAAAGGGAAGATTGTATTTAAAAGCCAACCAATCAATCAATCAACCCACCATCCAACTGGCCACACTACAACCTCTATTTAAAAAAACAAAACAAACAAACCCAAGCCCAAACTCAACCGACCAACAAACAGTTTTATTAGACATAGAAAGAAGATCATGAAGCAACCATAAGACAAACAAAAAAATGTTAAAGATAAAGTCACACACACAATTTTCAAGAGAAGGATAAGATAACAAGAATGGGGAATTCAGAAAAGATACAGAGGTTAGATATATAGAATCATTAAAAAAAAAAAAGAAAAGCTTTGAAGAAAGCCAAATGGAGGATTTTATTAAGTCAAATATTTTGTCTTTATCATAAAGAACATGAGATTGTAGGTTCCAGATGCTCAGTACAGTGGGTGCAAACAAAATGAATGCATCCGAGAGTCTTGGGAAGGTCAGGGCCCTAAGAACAGAAAGTCTTCAAATTCTTTGCATAAACATAGTGTTTAAACCAGAATGCTCTGCTCAAGCCATCAATAAAGAACTTGAACAAGGAACAAACCATTTCTGTCTGTGTCTCCCGTATTTGTCTGTTAATAAGATATATAAATATATATATGCATGCTTTGGCAGAATAAAGGGTTAAATGGAGTTCAAAGGAAGCACAGAGCTAGGGCAAAAGCATGCATTTCACATGTGTGTGGGAAGGAAGTCCTGGATACTGTCTACATAATAGTCTCAGAAGCCAGTCCTAGAACAAGAAGAAAAATTTGAGGGCTATAAACAAAAAGGGTTCAGAAGAATTGCTGGGCATGGGGAGAGAGAATAGTTAGCTATTTATGAGCATTTAGAAGAAAAAATGCCTAGTTTAAATGCATGATGGCCCCAAAGAGTCTTAGAAAATGTTATGACTTTCTGATTCTAAGCAACAACAACCAGCTACTCACATAAAATGAATGAGCAATAGAAAAATTCCAGGAAAAGGTGACTGTGCAGGACAGGAAATGTGACCTACTGATTGTTTGATACTCAAGTAAACAGCAGTGTGAACATTGATTTTTTTTTTAATTTGACTAACCTTTGTCTTAATTACATGAAAATGAGAAGGGGGCATCAGAAATTTAAGAGTTGTAGACAAAAGCATAATGGTCTGAGCAAATCATTTGTTACATAGATGTGAATTCCAAGAGATGCAATCCAAGGAGATGATTGCTCTTAACCATGAGAACCAGAGAATGCTAGGGCAGGGTTCCACTACATTTCAATTAAAACTGATTTCTTAGTAATTATCGTCATGTCAATGGATTTTTTGGGTAAAGTAAACATAAAGGCATTTATAACTTTTTAAAAGATCCTACAGACAATTTTGATTTGGAGGTTGGAAATGACTCTGAGCTGTGTGTTTGCTGTATATGCAGGAAGAACTGGGTTGGGATTCTGGTACCCATGTTAAAATCAAACACAGCAAAGTGGCCCTGTGGTCTCAGTACTGGGGAAGCAGAAGAAGGAGATCACTAGGGCTTGCTGGTAGACAAATTGGGAAACTCCAGGCTCAGTGTGAAACATGTCTTCAAAAAGGAAAGTGGAGGAGCAATTGAGAAAGACACCCAGTGGTGACCTTTGACCCTTATACACACTTGCATTCATGTGTACATGCCCCCTCCCATGGAAATGCACACGTGTACACACACACACACACACACACACACACACATACACACAAACACACGTGCACAAGATAATTTTTAATTGCAAGGCAATGTAGAATTGTGGAAAGGGAACAACACTATGCTATACTGTTTGTATTTCAAGCTGCCCAGTCCTCTTACATGGTATGTGAAGAACAATCTCAGATTGAAGAAAAAAATCAGAAATAAAAGATCTGTATAAAGCAGAGGGTCACAACAACGTAGGTCCTTTGAAGTCCCAAATCTATTCTTTGTGTGCTGCAGAAAGCAACAAGAAAAACAAATATAATGAAATAAAACAACAAAAATCTATAAATTTAGTAACTACAGGAATCAATAGATACAAATAGTAACATAGCATCAATAGACACAAATTTGAAATAGTTTAGTGTGTTGTAACCTGCAGTCTTACTAACAAGTCAATTAGGTATCAACCAAAAGCACTTCAGCTCTAGGAATCTAAGTGAAGAATTACTTAAGAGATCACTGTGTTTGGGCCTATAATCCTTCAAGTTCCAGAATGAGGATTTATTAGGAAAATAAATGTCCAGGAACCAGAAAACAAATCAAAACAAAAAAACCGAAAAGGGGAATTATTTAGCAACTCCTCAGGTAGAGTGGTCACTCACTTGGCTGTGTAGCCGCTTGACACAGCTGCATGATACTGCACTTAAATGCCTCCTGATCACTGTCTGCACGCATGGTTCTGTTTGCCCTAAGATTCCTAGATTTCTGAATTAAGAAAAAAATAATAGAGTAAGGTGACTGGTCTTTAATTCAGAGCACTTGAATTCCATGGACAAGAACAGAGGATATAAATGTAATCAAGTGAGTAAACTATGTTTGAAATTTTGATTGGCCAGTCAGTTTTGCTACAAAGAGAAGTTATGACAATCAAGGTTTATCAGCCTCCTTCTTCAAATACTGATGGCTACTTCCTCTGTTAAGAGGAGTATAAAGTTGAAGAAGACATATCACTTATATCCAAGTTATTTAGTGGAGAAAAATAAGCCCAATTAATCACTGCTAGACAGAACAAAATAAGACTCACTACAGTATTATTTAAAATTCTCAAATGGAGTCTCTCATGCAACTACCCTGCAGACCCTTCTGAGTACTGATTTACACACTGAACTTGAAATCAGTTCTTGGACAATAAGAATGCATATGAAAACTCAGCTGGCTGTGGGGAGGAAAGCATCTTTGACGGCATTTCTCTGTTCTAGTTCAGGCACATGCTGTCTCTGTGCCTTACATATGATGTCACATAATCTCCCCTCAGTCCGTGAGATTATTGCTCTTTCTCTGATTGCACAGAAAAGTGAAGCACACAGAGTTAAATATTTGGCTAGAGGGTACGCAAGCTAGTACATGGCAGAGTCAGAATTCAATCCTAAGATGTTTGATCAGTTTCATACTTTCCAAGGCCAGTCTGTGCAGCAGTTAGAGTCTATTACAGAAAAACGAGGGAACAGGGCATGTAGCTAGAGTTTTCCTGCCTGGCCCACAGTCAGGATAAATCTCTTTCACCTGCCAGTCCCACAGCCGCTCAGACCCAACCAAGGAAACACAGAGACTTCTATTGCTTATAAACTGTATGGCCGTGGCAGGCTTCTTGCTAACTGTCCTTATATCTTAAGTTATCCATTTCCATAAATCTATACCTTGCCACATGGCTCGTGGCTTACCGGCATCTTTACATGCTGCTTGTCCTGGCGGTTGCTGGCTGGCAGGCAGTGACTCCTTCTGCCTTCCTGCTCTTTTAATTCTCTCTGTTAGTCCCGCCTACTTCCTGCCTAGCCACTGGCCAATCAGTGTTTTATTAGTAACACATTTGCCATACAGAACATCCCACAGCAAGGGCATTGTAGTTTCTCTTTTAAATAGAAAGCTAAAGCCGAATTGGCTTATTTGGTGTGTCCTTTGTTTTTAGTTCCTCTTCTTAACCTGTAAGAGCCCATTGTTGGGAATAAAAGATAGTGACTTCTAGTACCCATACATACATATAGATTTTATTAGTACTTTTCCCCTATATAGACATGTGGTTTATAAATCTTTATTTTTATACAATGGTGGTTGATTAGATATATAGACCCTTCTATGTATGTCCACACCCATGTTCTTTTAGATGTGTAATAATTACTATATACATTTGTTGTTAAATGTTATACACAATCAATACTCATATGTAGGTGTGTTTTTACATATTTAAATATGCACATCATATATAAATATAAATATTTAAGGTATTAAAGAATAGTTTACATCATGTGGAATCTAAGAATGAGATCTAACATAACAAAACAACCACTCAGTCATTCTCGAGTCTATTCAATTACACATTCTTCAGAGAAAAAGTGTTTTTGGGCAGGTTCTCTATGAACATAGAGAGAAGAAAATGGAACAGTGTATGAAGCACCCTCCTAAAAGCTACCATGAATGGCTTCAATTAAAAACAAAATTTGACAAGTAATTAATCTATTTCTTCATTAACATCAGCTTTTTTGTTTTTTGAGAATGACATTAAAAACTGACTAAGATATTTCATTTCAGATTTGGCACCTGTCCAATAGTAACCATTATGCAAATGGTATAAAAACCAATTTTTGTACTTTAAGATCCACACCAGAACACTGAATGGAGTACAACACTTGCCTTTATAATTGAAAACATCCCTATTAATAACCCTTTAATATTTAATCTTTTTCTTGTACAATTTCTTTCTACCAAGGCATATATCATAATGGCTTCAAAGATTTTTGGCGGATATATTGATATATTTCATGGACAATAGATAAATATTAAGTTGATCATGCTGATATATACATACCTATCAATATTCTATCCATCTATCTATAATCTATCTATCAAACTTTTTATTTGAAATTTTTCAGTGTTCAATGGGTTAGATACAACTTCAAATTTAATAGTTTGATAACATGACTCAACAAAAATAATCCACATAGATTTAATTAATTAATTAAAGACACTTACTGTATCACAAGGCAAAGAGAATGAAAACTTTCAGGTTTGAGTTAGTAAGTTACTAGGAGTTGGGTAAGAAATGTCTTCTGTACTGTGTACTTTTCTCCTGGTTGGCATTGTACTAGATTAGTGGGCCAGCCCATGCTAACAGTGGAGTATTCCTAGAGGAGAATCCTCAGGAGGAGCTTGCCAAGGGCTGGAGAACGTGTGAGTTAGATTCTGTCTGCAAGTGCTCAAATACAGGTCCTTCACTTAAACATGCTGTCTTGGGCAATTGCTTTATTTCTTTGTGTTCTAGCTTTCCTATTTATAAAAGAGGGATTGGGTCCTCTGGAGCTGGGGTTTTAGGTGGTTGTAAGCCACCTGATATGTGTGCTGCGAACCAAACTTGGTTTTTTTTTGGGAGAGCAGCAAGCACTATGAAATGCTGAACCACCTCTCTAACACTCATAAACATAATTTCTAACCCAGAAGTCTCTGCTCAAACCATCGTTAAAGATTTTGAATGGAAGAACCACTTCTTGATGCATCTCTAGTGTACTTATCGGTCATGGGGGGTAACAGTGCTTGTTGTGAACAACAGGAGGAGGAAGTGAGTTCCAATCCCCAACTACCATGCAAACCTGAAGTGTAATCAATTGTGCCTGTAACCCCAGTGCCTGGGAGATCAGAACCAGGTGGACTGTGGGAGCTTCCTGGCTGTCAGTGTTGCTCCAGGTCCAGTGAGAGACCTTGTCTCAAGGGAATAAGGCAGAGAAGGCTAGACCAGGACAACCACTGTCATCCTCTGGCATCTCTGCATGTGTATGTGCACAGGCACCCTTACACACTTGTACATATATACCATACATATGCACGAATAATGAGAAACACATTTATAGTTCTAAAGGTCATGACTGGTATGTGATGAATACTCAATGAATCTGTCCCCAGTTTTGATACACCATCTAAGTTCAATGGCATTACTGGGACAGTGTAGATAATGGTTTGAACCCAAATTATTCTTTTGGGCTAGTTCTTTAAGTATCTGGAGGTTTGGGGCATCAAGCATTTCATTTATTTAGCTGATATGAGTAATAATGTACTTTATTATTGAGCTAATGATGAAGTTGAAGTTACAGTATAAAGATTAATAGAAATTTGGCAGAAATATAAGTTGGGGTCACACTAACAAATGCTGTTTGGTGGAGTCATCAGGTGGTGGAGCTCTGTTCAGCCCTCATGTATGTATAGCCATGGACAGACCTCTCTGGACAAAGTTGTATGCTGTTTGGTACTTGCCGATTAACTTCCTTGCATATGCACAAATATGTATGTATATGGTGGATAATTCATATGAAAGTGGA
The DNA here is from genome assembly GCA_902168425.1 of Peromyscus attwateri. NCBI lineage: Eukaryota > Metazoa > Chordata > Mammalia > Rodentia > Cricetidae > Peromyscus > Peromyscus attwateri. The sequence continues at coordinate 43,151 of CABHPP010126719.1, read as the reverse complement.
AATGAGATTGGGGAAGGAGGGAAGGAAAGAGAAGCAGAGACAGAGAGAGACAGAGATAAAAGTACTATTCAAGGTATAACAGACTAAAATTGTACAAGTATCTCACTAGGATTTTTAATATTTTAGAAACTATTTTAGAGGCAACACTGGACAAAGTGATTATGGCATTTTTGTTTGTTTTGAGACAGATTCTCTCCACGTAGCCATGGCTGGCCTTGGACCACCGGCAGAGCCACCTGCCTCAGCCTGCAGAGCACTGAGATTCCAGGCACCATTGTGCCTGGTCATTGTTCTCTACTTCAAATTCTCCAGTTCTGTTCTGTTTTTGTCCGTCGGCTGGAGCTGATTCTACATAATTTTGCAAATGGGTCTTGCTCCCATGCTTATTAAAAAGCTTCAGGAAAGCCAGCCAGTCCCTTCTGCATTGAAGCTAAGGCTTTCTTGAGAACAAACTCTGCTAGCCTACCTTCCGGATGTTGCAACTCCTCAAGTCCTTTCTTTCATAAATGTGAAGGGTGATATTATGTGAAGTACAGCTATGCTCTTTTTCTATTAAAGAGTGGGATATTAGTCCTAAAATATCCCTTCAACTTAAAAATATTTCTCTTTTTAAACTTATAATGAGATCCTGACATAGAAACAACCTCAAACTGTTCACTTGTTACTGTTAGGGAATTCCCCTGAAACCCAGGGCAGTGTGAAAATGGGAAGAAAGTAATTTTTGTTTTCAAGCAGGTGGATGGCTGTTTCAGTCAGCTTTGTTCTAAGATTAAGGAGGAAATGCTTCTTCCCTCCACCCTATTGCCCCAGATGATTCTGAGGGAGTCATTTCAGGTCAGATCTCTTGGGACAGGCAGCTACTCAGGCTTCATAGTTCTTACAAGGTGAATATTAGTAGCCTAGGAGGTTGGGAAAGGGTGTTTATTTTTATTCTGCAGAAGACAGGGTGAAGTCAGCCGTGCTTTGTACTTTGTAGATGTATGTGTGGTTATGGACATAGAATCGCATAATCTCTGTGTGCATGAGTATTGTACACACACACACACACACACACACACACACACACACACACACAAAGAGACTGCATAGTGAATTTCCATGACCTCTGTTAATCAGGAGATAAGCTGTGTCCCTTTGGACTTGCTGTGTGAATTCTGAATTTCTGGTTAAAAAGATCTCCGCATGAAAGTGTCTGTAGGAAATCCCTACCATTGGTGTTGTCAGAGGTCATTAAATGTCCAGGGAAAGAGGCAAGACATGGATGCTCTTCCCTGTCTCAAACGAGCAAAGGTTAGCTCAGAACGCTGGCAGATGAACAAGTTATATACAGTCTCAGGGACTCCGGTCCCCTCCTGGGGACTGCGGAATTCTATGCCACCGTGAAGCGGCTCAGAAATGAGCCGACAAAGAAGTCCATCGACTTTAACGTGAATATGCTTGAATCACACAGAAGACAAGAATAAATCACCTTACAAATGTGTCTCGTGTAATTTTCCTGTCTCCTTCCAGTTCCCCCACCCCCAGCCCTTTTGTTCTTTGTGGTGTTTTTGTGAGCAGCAGCAGCCAGAAGCCCTTTTTTGGGGGATTTTTCTCTGGGTGACTAGGGTGTGGGCTAGGTATATGCTGCAGTGTGAATCTTTTAAAAGCCGCCTAAGACATATTTAAGAGCCTGGTCTAGGAGGAACAGCTCTCCCAGGCATAATTTTTGGTGCTGGTTGCAGCAGAGAGCGTATGCTGGGAGGAAAGTATTATTTTTCTAAATGGAAGGTGTCAGATGGTCACGCAATGTGACTGCATGTTCGAGATCACTGCCTCCCATCTGCAATTTGTGACGTGTGAAAGATTCTGCCCAAATGTGCTCACCAACCGGAAATCCTCAGCACTTTTTTCCCTTATCAGGAGAGACCAAGATAACCAATGGTTTACAGATCAGGGATCCTATCAAATTAATATCACTGTAGGATAAAATCTGTTTTAAATACAACTCCTAAACTCCAGCGAAGTTAACTAGTACAAACAAGTTCATCCATCTGACTAAGAACCGCAGCTCAGAAAAACAAAATGGAATCTGCTTATTGCTGAAGCTCCTCTCAAACCAGCCTCCTGCTCAGAGCTTTTACAAGCAGGCTGGAGCCAGAGGAGGATAGATTTTCTTCCTGCTAATTAATGTCAACCAAATGACAGCCATCCGCCCAGACTGAAGGAAAGTGGTTTCAAATCCGTGCTGGTTTTTGTTTGTCTTATCCATCTTTGAGTCATTTACGTATTAACCCAGCAAAGCTCCATAAAGGGCAGGCAGCTCGGTTCGTGCCTCAGTAAGGGCTTCAGCATTTGGCATGTGAGCCCTCTGCATTCTGTTTGCTCTTGACTAGCCACACTTTCAAGCTGCTTAGATAAAAGGGTTGGGAAAAGACTTGAAATGCTTCGGACCTCGAACAGCTCACACAGAACCATATCTTGATGAGGTAAGTGCAAATGAATCAAAAACATGCTGGGCTAAAGTCGCCTTGCTCTCCAAGTGGGTGCTTCTCATGGACAAAAGTACTTGACGCCCCAAGCACACCTGGAGACTCATCACCAATGCCCCCTGTGTAGAGGTTTGGCCCAACAGATGCTCTGTCTAATTCTAACTTGAGGGAGCACAAAGCATCATGGGTCTTCCTCAAATCTTTTATTTCTCATCTGTATAAAATGGGGAAGGAAGGCTAGATGGAAGGAAGCCCTCAGGTGAGTGTAAAAGCTGTATTCTTCCCCCGATCATTTTATAGTGTGTATTTTGCATCACAAAGCTCTTCAGGATCAGTGAGGAAACACAGAGGGATTACAGAGTCAAGAGATGGATCATCTTCACCATTTTGTGAAGCAGCATGGGCTGCTGACTACAGAGAGCTGAAAGAAGGCATTACAGGAGGCTGGAATCTTCCACACTGAGGAGCCCTAAGCTGGTATCCTGAAGGCCCATGCCCCAAGCTCCACTGGAGAGGCAAAGAATGCCACGATTCAGTCATCACTCACACCAGATATACCCATGGACCTAGGTCTTCTCAGGGTTGACCTAGGGAGGGCTGAGCCAAAATAGCTGTGATGAGATAGATAGACGTGATAGATAGAACTACATCTGATGTGTTGAACAGAGATGTTTTCATCCAAGAGAAGGTCGGTCCCTAGTGCCATATGAGCAAACAGCAACATTAACAGTCGAACATGAGCCTTTGACTCAGGAATAGTCCTTACAATGATTCTTTGGATATTCTACAATGAAAAGGTAAATCAGTGTTGGCTCTTAAATCAGAGGGAGGGGTCCCGATTCTATAGGTTTGCAACAGCCTCAGTGGTGCTTCTAAGCTATACTTAGGGCTGAGGAGTGTGTGGAACATAGCAGGTGATATTTACTTGAGGTGGAAAATTTAGTCTAGGTGCAGAAGTCCTTCTAATTACTCTTCTCTACCCTACCACTACGCAGCAATCCTTGCTAGTCTGGTGTAGAGATAAGACAAAAGGTGAGTAGAAATCTAGCGTGTTCTTTGCTCCTTCATACTGTAATGTATTTGGAAGGATGTTGTTGAAATCAAGTTGTGGCTTGAATCTGATTTCAGTTTCCAGTCTGCTGAAACCTTAGGAGTGTCTTTTGGTGCACAGGAGTGCAGAGGGATGCCTGTGCTTTCTCACTTCTCACTTCTCATGGGTAGTGTGCTCCCAGAAGACTCCCTAGGATACCCGGCCCTCTAACTCTCTCATCTCCGAACAATCTGAAACTTGACCGAGGATGTAGTGATATTTCAAAAGCATCCCTTTCCCAATATACAAAGCCAGCCTCAGTCTCACCTATGCCAGCTCTGTGACATCCTGCACGACGAGGAGAAAGATTCAGCCGGGATTCCAAAGGACCTCACTTCACAGCTCATGGGGACTTCACCCAAGTGCTCTTCCATTCTTCTTCATGTTTTGGTCTGGAAGGCTGGAAGAAGTAAGATACTCTCAATGGAGGTGATAAATATACAAGAGAATGTTGGTCCCTAGGGACATATGAGCAGAAAGCAACAATAAAACCAGTGGAAACATAGTCCTCAGTAACAGCCTCTTGCACTGATTCTTTCAATTAATATGGGGATTAAAAAGTAAACACTTTTTTGTGTTTTCTTGGTTTGGCTCCCCTCTTTCTCATTCTTTAGAGATGCTTATTAATGTCTCAAGAGGACTATGTGTGTGTGTGGCGGGGAGGGGGGGTTTATCAGTTGCTGGGAACCATGCAGAATCAATGCTGTCTTAAACATCATGGAAAGGCCGAGTAGTTAATGCACAAGAGTTAAAATGATAACACAGAGGAGAAAGAAGGAAAGACGTTAAGAAGGGTAACAGAAAAGAATGTGTTAGTCATATTTTTTGCCTGGGGTTTTCAAGGCCTTGACACAGCTTGAATGTCGCCAATCCCTTTTTACTAACATTTATCTCTTCTCATTCCATATCTCCTTCCTGAGATTTCATCTCTTTCAGTTGCTTGAATTTTTTTAACCTCATGAATTCCAAAGAGAGGCTGCTTAGCTTCTAATTCTTTTCCTGAGTGCAGAGATGTGTAATCATTCACCTGCCAGACAGCCATCCTTGACTTGGACTTCTCACGGGCATCTCAAAATTAATGTCGAAAACACCCCTTGTGATTCTCCCTCCCCAATGCCTGCTGCTCTTGTTGCCTCTGTCTTACATATTAACACTGCTCTAACCAGTTCACCAAGTGTAATCTTAGCACTTGGGAAGCTGAGAGGTGAGTATTGAGATTCCGAGGCTATTCCTGGACTACAAGACTGTCAAAACAAACATCAAAGGAACAAATAAATAAGCCTCATTGGACCTCTATTTCCATATGCCAACAACCAGCTGATCATTAAATCATAATCCTGTTCCTTGCACATTTCCATGTGTTTTTAGTTGAATATTTCCAAGCCTGTTAGCCTGAATGTCACATGTCCCAATCCTTAGAAACTATGGATATTTTATGTTACATGGCAATGGAGATTGTAGATAAAATTAAATTAAGCATCTGAAAGGGAGATAATGTTCTGTATTATACAAATGATTCAATGTAATCAGAAGGATCCTTATAAGAATCGGGAGGCTCAGTAGGAGAATGGGAGATGGAAAGACAGAAACAGAGGTAGGTAGGAATGACATGGGGCCAGGAACCAAGGAACAGAGGGAGTAGAAAGAGTGGAAACCAACAACAACAAAAGATTCTCCTACCATATGCTATTGAGTTGATAACACCAACCCTCTCCACTGCCAAGAGAAAGAACATTGTAGTTAGAAGTGATGTGGTTTAGGACAGTGTCCATACCACTGCAGAGTGTAACTAAGGGTTAATCATTTAATTCCTCTAGGATTTAGCTTTTTGCCAGTAAAATCAGAATGACAGGAATTTCCAAGCTCTAATATTTGATGGTGAAGCTATTAATAATGAAAGCATAATATATGTGATTATTTCCCGACACTAAAAAGGATCAGAAGGCATGCTTACAAGATCATTCACTACTGCCCTACTCTGATGATCTCAGTGAGCACAAGATAAGAACATCCAGTCAACACTGGGCCATGGCATTTTCATAAGCGTCTGGAGCTATAACCTGAACAAATCCCTACAAAGAGGAAAAGAAGATCTACTGAGAAAAAAAGGAAAGACAATTAAAAAAAATGTTTTCTGCATTATTAGAACACTCTGGACTCAATTTGCTGTAAAGAACGAGCCTTTAAATCTAAACAGTGGATTCCTATGAGAACAAATTGCACAGCATTCAACCCAACATCTGTATTTCAAGAGCTTTAAGTTTACCCTTCAAGGCCATTTTAAATATATTTAACAGATGCAAATGGTTCATTTAATAATGGTCCTTGCCTTAGTGTTTCTATTGCTATGACGAAACACTACGACCAAAAAACAAGTTGGGAGGTGTGGTAGTTTGAATGCAACTGGCCTCCACATGGCACTATTAGGAGGTGTGGCCTCGTTGAAGTAGGTATATCCTTGTTGGAGGAAGTGTGCCAATGTAGGGGTGGGCTTTGAGGTCTCTTTTGCATCCCTCAGTGTGACTTTCAGACCATTTCCTGTTGCCTGAAAGATGCAGGACTCTCAGCTACTTGACCAGCATCATGCCTGCCTGCATGCCACCATGCTTACCGCCATGCTTGCTGCCATGACGATAATGGACTGAACCTCTGAAACTGTAAGAGAACCACCCTAATCAAATGTTTTCCTTGTAAGAGTTGCCGTGGTCATGGTGTCTCTTCACAGCAATAGAAATCCTAGCTAACACTTCCACAGCACTGTTCATCATCGAAGGAATCGGGACAGGAGCTCAAACAGGGTTGGAACCTGGAGGCAGGAGCTGATGCAGAGGCCATGGAGGGTTGCTGCTTACTGGCTTGCTCCTTATAGCCTACTCAGCCTGCTTTCTTATAGAACCCAGGACATCAAGACCAGGGATGGCACCACTCACAATGGGCTGAGCCCCTCCCCGCCCTGCATCAACCACTAATCAAGAAAATGAAGCACAGGCTTGCCCAGAGGCCCATCTTATGGAGGTGTTTTCTCAACTGAGGCCCCCTCTTCTCTGATGACTATAGTTGTGTCAAGTTGACCTACAACTAGCCAGGACAATCTTGAATGTAAATCTGCCATGATATTCTTGGTTTTGATCACTTGCCATTGTCTCTGGTCCCAAACAAAAGATACCCCGACATCTATAAGTAAAGGTAGAGAGTGACAGACTCCTTCAACACTCAGGACAGGTGGTGAGATGTCATGACAAATTGAATTCAGCACCCACGAGGACTAGGTTTGGCGGCCCTGAAGCTCAAGGTTAGCTCTCAAGATCCTAAGAGTGCTGGAAAACCGCTCAGTGAGAAGAGAAAATGTCAACACACAATGAAAAGAGCATTTCAAGGTCTTTGGTGGGAATTATTTTATCAGTGGGAGCGTTTTCAACTCTATTCGACAATTCACAATCAGTGGCAATGTTACAATCCCTCCAAGTCTTTATGAGGTGAGGAAAGCCATCAAGCAGATGAAAAACAACGAGGCATCTGGAGTTGGTGGGATCCCCGCTGAAACCTTCAAATCGGCTGAGGAAAGCGCACACTATGGCTCCTCACTCTCATCCAGAAGCTGGAGAATGATGAAGAAATTCCACATGACATCTAAGTGCTGCAGTTGTGATCATTTCAAGACAAAGACGCAAAGATAATTGGAAAAAGAAACACTCGCCCATCCAATTCTGAAAACGTCTTGATGAGGGGGCTTCCTTGGTCATAGCAGGCAATAGAGACACATAAAAAAAAATGCTTCTGGTGTAATTTCAGCTGTTTGGCGGGAGCATTTTATCTGCTGGTTTGTTTGGAAATGAACAGATTCCAAGCAGTGCAGACCAGTGGAGACACCCACTGCATTGTTGTTAGTTCCATGTGCTTGCTCACCCCTGGAAATTTTTTAAGGCAAGAAGTGCCTGATTAATTATCTTGTCTCCTTAGTCTCATAGACTCCACAGACAGCATAGTAGATGCAGGCTATCATAATTGATGAATTAATGAATTAATTGAACATTACTCAGCTACTTCAGTGTTAGCTAGAGAAAGATCAGTTGCTTGCATATAAAGTCTAACAAATAAATGAGAACTGTACCTCTGCCCCAGGTTCTCTGGCTACATTGGTAGAATAGTGAATGAAAGAGGATGGCGTTGGGCTGTGGGTGGCTCAGTTGGCATGTCACTTCTGCTTAAGCATGAAGGCCTGAGTTCTGACTCCAGAACCTATGCAAACTCCAGGTACAGTTTGGGGAGTATACAGTCCCAGTGGCTAAGAGGCAGAAACAGGCCCAGAGCTTGCTGGCTAGTCAGTCTATCCAATCTGTGAGCTCCAGGTTTAGTTGGAGACATTATCTCAAAAATAAAGTGGAGACTAATTACAGGAAAAGCCCAACATCACCAATACATATACATATACCCCACAACAGAAGTGTATAGACAAAATAATAATAATAATAATAATAATAATAATAATAATAATATAGAGCATGCATGTTCATCTTTACCTACTTCCTACTTGACAGAGGGTACATGATGGAGAAGAAGAGAGCTAGAGATTGGTAAAGGTGGGGGCATAGCTAAGAAGAGCTTGGGCATCAACCTTTGCTTTGATAGTTGTTGATTTAGTTTCTGATCAGAGTTGAGCAGCAATCTACCTCAGGGTCAAAAATGAACAGATCAGCATTCAGTCCAGTCCACTACTCCACCCCGCTTTCCTCCCTGTCCCCTGCAGAGATGACTGAGCCAAGAAACAGAAGTTAGACTGGTGTTTCCACAAAAATCAGAGCCAAGTTCTGTTTTGCCTATAAAGTTTATGTTTCGTTATCCTGTGTGGAAGCCAGAAGGCCAAACAGAATTGTCCGGGGGGCTAGGGTGGAGACATGGAGGATCTCGTCTCCGTCTCCTAGGCACTGAGATAACAGAGTACATTGTGGTAATTAACACTTAAAGCTGCTGCAGACTAAAACAAACAAATGCGCACCCATTCTGGTTCCACTTCCAAGACCTCATCCAGAGGCCGGAACCGTTTGTTTTACAGCTTCCCTGGTCACGTGAGCCTCAGTATAATGAAACCTCTCTAATCTCTATTTTTCTAAAGTCTGTGTAGATACAGATGGCTCTGTTTTGGTCTCTGGGTTTGATTCTTATTTCGCCACAATTTTAACCTTTTATGTATCTCTTTCTGTGAGATATTCTCACGGATTCCTCCCTGCCTGGGGGCTTTGAGAGGTCTCTCTAACCATTCCATACTGTTGTTATTTGGAATATTTGAGGTTTTTAAATTGCAGAAGAACCATGGCCACAGTTACTTGAGGATTCTGATACAGTGGGATGCCAATTTGTGATTCATGAGAAATCCACTATCAGCTTCATCTTTTTTCATAAAAGGTTGAGGAAGAGATGCTAAATTTTCAAAGTAACCATAATTAGATGTGCCTGGAAAGTCATTACAGTGAAGACAGGTCCCTAGAAGTGTGGTCTTACGTATATCTTATGCTGTGGGACTGTTGGGAAAATAGGAAGGGAGGAAGGGACCCATGGGATCCGACGCAGGCCCTGCACAAACAGAATCAAGAGGCAAAGCACTGTGGGTGGGTGTCACCTTCCAGCTTTAGGTTATCATAGAATGGCCAAATGTAAAACTGACAGACATGCCCCCCCCCTCCCCCCCCCCCCCCCCGTTAGTCTGAGTGAGGTAGGCGTCCGTCCAAGAGGATGGAATGAAAAGGAGACTCTGTATTGTTGGAGCAATCATTCAAGCATGGGTGGGGTGGAGTTCCATCTGTTCAGTTGGGTTTGGTTCAGTGAGCCGGGCCACTTTGAATGGTTCACTGGGTTGTGACTATCTAAAAATTATAGTTAATGCGTTTTAAAAATCTTGAGCTGCATGACAAGATTGCCTTATTGCTTGTTTTTCCTTGCCCTCGGGTTCATCCTCTCCGAGGACGGGTTAAAATGGAGTGCCTCTCTCCATGACACTGGGAACTGGGTGTCTGTCTGATGCTCCCCCTTCAAAATGACAGAGGAACCTCCTTTCTGTCCCTCTCTCACTCCATCTTCTCCCTGACTGGAATTTAGTGGCTGAGGTGACAATTTCTCACTCCTGTGAGATGAATCTGGGAACATCTTTTCTGAGCGAGAGGTAAGAAGCAAGCATAAGACTAGAAAGTAGAAAAAAACCAGTAAGAAAAAATAATTACATGAGGGGAAAACCGTAATTCACATTTTAGAGGAAGGTTTGAAAGTCTCAGAGGACAGGACACTCCAGGGAAGTGTTCTTCCCAAGGAGGAGCTCCTGTCCAGTGTCATAGGATACAACACTCCCAAAGTTAAGGGCAGGTGGTTGCCTCAGAAGGCGTAAGAAAACTGTGTTTCCAGCATTTGAGATCAGTATAATTGTTTTCCTTTGAGTGACAATACAAGCTTCCTACCACAAGGTGAGGTGAGGTTTTTTTGTTTTTGTTTTTTTAAATTGGGGACACTATGAAATGTGTGTGTGTGTGAGTGTGTGAGTGTGTGTGTGTGTGTGTGTGTGTGTGCATGTGAGTGTGTTGGGGGTGGAGGTAAGATCAAACTACAAAGAGAACACCTTTACATCAAAGAGGAAAGTATCAGTCATGGGAACAAGCACAAGTGACTGGATTTTGTTCCCTCACTGCCTTTGGGCGACCTTGATTTTATTAGTTGTGTTATCTTTACCTATTAAAAATGCATCTACGGGATACTGGTTAATGTGGCCTCTTGTTGCAAAACCCTACTTGGCACCTCAGTGTGCTGTATCGTTGGTGATAGCACAGTAGAGAAGAACAGTAATGGTTGAAAGTGATACCTTAAGTTTTCAAATAGGAAGTGGCACAAAACCAGCCCAAGGACAGCTGCGAGTTTAAAACCAGCAATTCTTCCAGAAGAAATAAAAATTAGAATAATGTCTTTGTCATCACAGGGGCTGTTGCTACTGAAGGGTGATGAAGAGGATCTGCATAATCCTTACCCTGGATGCCTCTTTCATTTGTTATTCAGATGTGGCTAATGATTTGAGGGTTATCTGGCCATACTGAAATTTGATTTTAGGAACTAACTACTTACCCATGGAAAGGAGGTTCTTCATGGTGAGGTGTCTTTGGAGAGCATTGTATATGTATTTTTTCACTCCGTAGATGAATGATAAAGCACTTAGTGGGCTGCGGATGAAGATTCTTCTTATGCACACACAGGGCGGAGTCACACAGTGATTTGGGGATGTAAGTTCATTTTGGGGGGGAAGGGACTACCCCCACCCCCAGCCTTCTTCCATACACTTTTCACACCTGTTAGATAACCTTTCTCTAGAGATGGTTCACCAGCAGAGGTCAGAGGAGCTCCCAGTTCTGAGCCAGGGCTCTTCAGCAGTGTGGGAGCTACTTCAGCCAATGTCCTCCAGTAATTCCCACTGGAGTAACTGTTGAGGCAGGACACCGCCTGAAGGAATATCCCCCTTGAGACCTAACACCGTCATCTCCCAGCTCTCTCCTGCGTTTCTGCCAAGATAGCCTTTCTCATACATGGATGAGATAGCTCTCCTGCCTTGATTAAGTCTCTTTGACTTTCCACAGTGTAAAATGTGATCTCAGAAGACACGAGGGTCTTCTCTCTTCCTTGCATTAGCCCAACATTCTCTCCAGGTTCATTATTATTTTGTTGAGTTTTTACTCATCCATCCAACTCGAACCAATAGTTCTCTTCTTTGAAGGCTTTTCCAATGATTCTGCCCAGCCCCTTCATCCTCTTGCCTACCATGGACTAGCCATTTCGGGGTATTAGAAGGCTGTGTCTTGCCTTCCTCTGCATTTCCACTCTCTAGGTAGTGTAGCAATCAAACCCAGGGGTATAGCCATGCCTCCACAATGTGGATGCTTGGTGAAAAAGAATAAAAAAAGGCTTAATTGCACAGGAAAATCTGCTCTTTTATATGGTTTTCTAAATCTGTTTTCTATTCCAGCTACTCAATTTAATACAGTCCCAAGGTATTATTCCCATCTCTGCCACTTTCTTTCATAATATTTATGAATATAAGCTTATTTGAACATGTACTAGTTTATTGGTTTTCTCTATTAGTAGAATATAAACTCTATAAAAGCAAAGGCGTTGCCTCTTTTTGTTTACATTATATCACTCATTCCTGTCTTTGTGCCGGCTTAGGAAGTGTTTGTGAATAACATAACAGATAAACACATTCTCTGGCAGAGGTTGCGAGGCTACAGACACTTCACTTACAGTGGTTTTGATGATGGACAAACTTACTACTTTCTTCTTCAATTTCAGATTTAAAGTAGTTTTTGTTTAAAAGATCTTATGCCAAGGGAAGGGAAAAAATTGAGTGACAAATTTACAAAAAAACCCTTTTACATGTTGACTATGGAATCCTTTTATGAATGGCTGACTTCCCTCAATCCACGGCCCGCTGGTTACCCACCCCTTCTTCCTCTCCCTGCTTCTTTTTCCTACTCACAGATCTGCCCAGAGCTGCTGGCTAAGCTGTCCCCAATACAAAGGGGAATTAATACGGTAGAACATTTGAGATTCAGTGAGCACTCCACTGTGATGCTTTAGGAGACCAAGGTAGACTTTTATCTCCGACTGTAAGTTGGAATCTTAACACAATGGAACTTAACTCATCCTGGTCCTAGATGGCTGTGTGAAGTGTTAGGCAACGCTACTGTGAGAGATGAATGTTAGAGCAAACGGGAATCCAAATTTTTCCTTTTCATATTATCCCCAAATTATAATACTAGGTTTAAGTCAGAAGAACAGGACAATTAAAGGTGGTGTGTGTGTGTGTGTGAGAGAGAGTGTGTGTGTGTGTGTGTGTGTGTGTGTGTGTGTGTGTGTGACCATATTCAGGGATGCCCTTAGGTTAGGCTAGTGGTACAGTCCTTTGTGGTATATTACAGTAATATAGGCACTCATTTCGATGATTTGAGGAGATTCTGGTAATTGAGCCTACTACCAGAAGGAAAATCCCACCAAACACAGATGTTCCCAGTGAATTTTTGTTCCCTCTTAGTTTTACCGATATTTTGTGGGCTTCCAAGATAATAAGTCTGCTACCAACATAGACTCTATCTGGAGCCAGGACCTGAAACAACTCAAGACCATGGATATGAAGGAATTTAGAAGTGATAGCGGACAAGCTATTCAATCTTTGGTGCTTAGTCTGTCTCCCTGAATAACTTCATAGTCATGGAGGCTACTGTGTGGGTCAGTGAGAAGATGGACTGGAGAACACAAGAGGCACACCACACCAGTGTCTAGCACACTCTAAGTCAAGTGCAGTGGCTGTGGATCATTGCTGATATTCCATGCTTATGTAACCTGCGAGTCCTTTCTCCTTCACACATTGTCTCATCAGAAATGAACAAACAGGAATCAGGAACTCAAAGGCATTCACCAGTGACAAAGAGCATGGAGCACAGATTCTGGCTTTGAATTCCAGCTCCTTAATATACTGAGAAGGTGATTTTGGGCAAATGACTTTGTCTCTTTATGCTCCTGTCTCCTTGTTGGTGAAATAAGGGTCAAGACCTTCCTTGGCACACACACACACACACACACACACACACACACACACACACATACAGCATACAACAGTGTGTGTAGTAAACATGTAAGAGGTGGTGGCAATCATATTATCATTTTTATCACTAAAGGGTCTTGAGAAGGACCAGGGGCATTCCACTGAACAAGTATACTGTACAATTACCTCACAAGATCTCACAAGATCCCAAACTATAGAGCATACTACCATAGTAGTCCTTTGGTTCCTTTTTCAAATCTCCAAGAAGAGTCTACTCTTTCCCTTCCCAATGAAGGTCCTTGCACCCATAGATATTCAGGGAAAACAGGAATGTTAAGCATTTGGGACTGTCCTCTCAAAGGAAAGGATGTAAAAATCTGTCCTTCAATCCAGGCTGGGAATTGGAGGTGATTAACAGCCTGGTATCTGTGTTATCCCTTGGGCCAGGGCATATCAAGCTCTCACAACCAGGACCAGAGGTGGCTAGCAATCTAAATAGCCCCTACATTACATGTATAGCCAGGGGCTCCCCCAAGCTCTCACAACCAGGACCAGAGGTGGCTAATAGCCCAAATGACCTTTATGCTATCTGTATAACTGAGAGCATTCTTGATCCTTCCCTAGGCCCTTAAGCTAATATAGGTAGCCTAGCTCTAGAACCCATCTTCTTGGAAGAAATGATATGTACTTTGAGTGGAGTTTCAATGTAATTATGCTTCCTTGTACACCAGGGATTGCATTACACCAGGAAACTCTTTTCCTAATCATACCGTGTTTAAATATGTGGGTAATAAACCTCCTGGCATCAGACTCTCGAAGTTTGAGCCAATCTAAGTTGGGCTGAACTAAGTTTTCATTCTCACCTCTTCTCACCCTGCCTGCCCTGATACTTGCAGGGACTCCCACACCCAGGTTGATACTTCTCTTTGTGTAAAACAGACCAGTTCTTGATATTCACTTCCATCTCCCATCTACTGGGGAATAGAGTAATTCAATCGAGCAAAAACCAAGAGGGGATTCCGGATTCCTCTCCAATAGGTCCACAGCTGCAGACATTTTATATTTCCATTATATTTTCAGGTCATGTGATCAATATACATGTATAGCACCAAAGATGCTGATTGGCATATGCAATTAGCTCAGGCTAACCTCTTGGCTTTTACTGAGCTGATTTCCTAATGATGTCTCGTTGTCTAGAGACACCTGAACCAGTGCCTGGGCTCTTGAGCAGCAGTCTTGGTTTTTATTCTTTCTCTACCTGTGACATCTATGGATCCCCTTTGTGCTTTATGGTATCAATGCAGAGAGAAAACTCAGGTTACCAAGATATACACCAACGTGGTGCCCAGGTAACTGTGCACCTTTTTGAACTTCAGGGTAGTCCTGCAGATGTATTGCTTTCATAATTTCTTGTTGGAGTAGGCACTTGATGTGTGGGTGGCTAAGTAGTTTGTCAAGGTCAAGGAGGCAATTTCTGGAATTGGGGAAAATTTTAGAGTTTAAGTTTCAAAAACTGTGATTTTTGTTGTACTATGTTGCTTCTTTCTTTTCAAAAAATTCATGTTAAATTTAGCTGTAAAATTTTAAATTTATAGACTAAAAATGTATTTTTATATTTATTTATGTATTTATGTTTTTTTGGAGACAGGGTTTCTCTGTGAAGCGCTGACCATCTTGGAATTCACTTTGTAGACCAGGCTGGCCTTGAACTCAGAGATCTGCCTGCCTCTGCCTCCCACTTGGCTTAGTTTTAAATGTTTCTAATTGAAATAGAATTGCATCATTTACCCCCTCCCTTTCCTCCTTCTAGCCTCTCCCATGGCCCTTTACTTTCAAGTTGATAGCCTTTTTTCTTTGATTATATTTGTTACATATGAGTATGTTCACACACATATATAAATAGAACCTCTGAGTTAATTTTTGTTGTTTGTGTGTATATGATTTCATGACTGATCAGTCTGTACTGGACAACCAATAAGGGGGCTCATCCCTGGGAGAGGCTAATTCTCCTTCTCCCAGCAGTCAGTAGTTGCCTGTAGTTCTTTTTCAGGGGGTGAGTGTAGCATGAATCTTAAAGGGTCTTATTAATAAAAATAAGCCAGATATTGGGGTGAATTCTGAAAGATCAGAGAGACAGAACAAGCCACAGCTAACCTCACTTCACCAACTTCTCAGCTGATCCTATTTCCTCAAACTGGAAGCCTCTGAGTCCTCATCCAAATGGATCTCAGCTGAACTGCTGCTTAAAAGCCTAAAAACCTCTAGTTCTTGGTCCTCACGCCTTATATACCTTTCTGCTTCCTGCCATCACTTCCTGGGATTAAAGGCGTGTGTCACCATGCCTGACTGTTTCCAGAGTGACTTTGAACTCACAGAGATCTGGATGGATCTCTGCCTCCAGAATGCTAGGATTAAAGGCATGTCTATCACCATTTTCTGGTCTCTATGTCTATCTAGTGGCTCTTCTGTTCTCTGACCCCAGATAAGTTTATTAAGGTGCACAATATATTGGAGGACACAATATCACCACAGGTGAAAGCTCAGGAGAATTTCCCCCTATCATGTTATGATGTCCATTGATATTGCCATTTTTCAAGTCTTGTTTACATAGCCACTTATAGGATAGACTGTTTAATAGCACACTTCCTGGTGTTCTGGCTTCTTACAATCTTTCTGCCATATCGTTTGTGATGCTCTGTGAATCATAGATGCAGGACCTGGGATGTAGATATTTCCACTGGGACTGGGCTTACAGTGATTCATTGATTTCTCTATTACATCCAGTTATGGTTTTCTATGATGGTCTCCATTTTCTCTAAAGAGAAGCATCTTTGTAGATGGGCTTTTCTTTGGGCTGCCAGCTCACAAAAAGTGACATGGAATATTATCATTAATTATAAAAGCTTAGCCTTCCTTAGCTTAGCCTTGTTCCTAACTCGCTCCTATAACTTAAATGAACCCATATCTTTTAATCTATGTTCTCTTATGTGGCTTGGTTACCTTTACTCTGTACTGCCCATCCTGCTTCCTCTTCATCTGGCTGGTGACTCTACCTTTCTTCTTCCCAGAGTTCTCTGTCCCCAGAAGTCCTGCCTAACCTCTTCCTGCCTAGCTAATGGCTATTCAGCTCTTTATTAAACCAATCACAGTAGTGACACATCTTCATACAGTGTAAAAGAAATATTCTGCAATGTTTCCCCCTTTTTGTCTAAGTAGAAAGGAAAGGTTTTAACTCTAACATAATAAAACTATAAATAATAAGAATAATTATTAGGTAAGAGTTACATTCATAATGCCTGTTTGGTACATTCAGAGAAAATGCTCATTATCTATCTTATCTTGATGAATTTGGAGTTTTATACTGAAACTATTTTCTATCACAACTTGTATTACCATCTTAAAATTACTTTTTTATATCTCAAAACATTTTCTTAGATAAATGATTTAAGCTTTTATATCTCTCAACCTTATAAACTTTACATCCTTATTTAAGTTTCTTTTCTGAATTTGTTAACAAGGAAAACTTTTAAAACTGTAACTATCTAGTCTTCAATCTCCATCAGAGACTCAAGAAGGATAAAATATTACTTGAGTAAATAGGAAGTAAAGAACAAACAACTTCCAAAACTATAGAAATGACAGAAACAGCTGGCTTTCTAGATGGTCACCCACAGGTACTCTGCAACATTGGGAGATCCATTTTTGGCCTTTAGGCCTAGAATATATGACAGATATTTCTGTGAAGCAGAATTTTGAAGGACTGTCCCACCTTGTCTTGGCAAAGTTTGTCAAATGCTTTCTTTTGTGTCCTGCTTATCCAGTTTGGGCAGCATATTGTGAGCAATTGAGGCAAGGGCAGTTTCTTACCCAAATTACTAGCTTTGCCACAGTGAAAGCAACCTCCATATGGAGGTTCTTTGATGCCCCTCATCCCTTTTTGAAGTAAATTGGTACTGCCAAGACCAGACATGTCTCAAGGTCATGAAAAACCTTATGTTATTAAAACATTTTAAATGCCATGTTCTGTAGATCTCAGAAGTATTTGAAGACCATCTGTCTATTCAAAATATATCTCCAATTGACCTAGAAAGTATACCTAACATGACTATAAGTTTGATTGTTATAAATAACTAGCTACTATTCTGTATTTCTTTATTATTCTGAATAGCTTTCAAGGACTAAAACTTTACATTTTAAAATGAGCTGCATAGGTACAATACCTTAAACAAGAAATAGAAACATATAATATAGTATAACAAAGATAACCTTGATTTTGTATCAATATACAAAAATCTCTATTAACGTAAAATGTTTGAGACTAGTGGTTGTTCAAAAGTAGACTCAACAATCCACCCTTTTATCCCATCATTTCTATACTATATCCTCCCCTTTTCTCTTCAGAAAGAGATCATTGAATCTAATCTCCTTTACTTAGCTTGTTTTCTGACCATTGCCAATAACAACTTGTAACCAACCCCACTAAACGATGACAAATATTCAAAACCCACTGAATGACCAAAAACCATCCACCCTACCTCTTGGGAATATGAGTGTTGTGTTCTCTAGACTGCTTCCTGTTGTCTGTGGTGATGACAAAGTTAGAGGCCCATGAGAAAATTAAGATAATAGTCAAGAGAGCTAGCTGTTGTTTAGTCTCAGTGTGATAGGCAAATGTAGAGCTTATCTGAAGTCTTGCTGGAGTAGTCTGTGAAGCTGGATCATCTCAGCCAGCAGTCTTGAAGCTGTTCTGGATGTAGAACTCTGAGGAAACTGCAAAAGAGGCGCTCTGAGAGGCTGGATTACCTGGGCCAACCGTTTTCATCGGTGTCTGGTCCCCATGTTCTAAAAACACACAAACTTTCAAAGGTAACATACATATCTGCATTAACACAAATATGAACTGTGCATTGTACACAAGCCAGCCAAAGATGATCTTTTGTTTTATGTTTGAGCAGGTAAAACATATGTCACCTGTCTTGTAGATTTTCTAGGTTTATTTCTTTATGTCTGTAGTCAGAATTTTCAGGGGGTCTCCCTCAGTCAAATCTGATCCTTTTAAACCTTGACTGAATCCATAACCTTTTGTTTTCTGTGGAAACAAAAGCAAAACCTCTTCTCCAAAGCAATGCATTTTCTGACTTCCATTTAAAGTTAAGGCATCTCTAAAGTATCCAGACTGGTTTAATTCAGCAGTTCATTTTACAATCCGGTGTCTCTCAGCGGCTGTCATTCTCTGTTCATTAGCATTCAAAAATTTAAAGTCAATAAAACATCATGTAGGATCCAGATAGTCTGTGTATTGCCCATCTTAACATGGCTTTTTATAAATATTATTTTATTTTCATCCTTAAGACTTTATTATTTTTAAACTATCGTGTTTTTCTATGACTGTCTACCCATTTTATTTTCTTTCTTAAGCATCTAAGCACATTTTTAAATATTATTGTACCTTTTTAGAGGTTTTCTATGTCTGGACCTAGCTCAGCATCTGCAGCATTTTCTGAATGCCTGAGACAAATCCTAAACTACTATGTCAGCCTCCAGTGTGGCTAGGCTTGGTGCATGGCTCTGGTAGCTGGCTCCAGCCCACAGGCAGTCTCTGTATGCCAAGCCTGCCGAGAGACCTTGGTCACCAGGAAACTGCACCAGGAAGCCATGTTTGACTCTGTGTTCTGGATATTTTTTTTTTTTTTTTTTAGGTTTCTCAGGCCTTATGTGGATATATGTGACCAGACATTCAGTGCCATTTGTAGATGGATTTTTTTGGGCTACCAGCACACACACACACAAAATGACACAGAGTGTTATTATTAATCATTAAAGCTCGGCCTTAACTTAGGCTTGTTCCTAACAAGTTCTTAGAACTTGAATTAACCCATATCTTTTAATCTACATTCTTTTACATGGATTGGTTACTTTTACTCTGTACTGCCCATCCTGCTTTCTCTCCATCTGGCTGGTGACTCTGCCTTTCCTCTTCCCAGAGCTCTCTCTCTGTCCCCAGAAACCCTGCCTAACCTCTTCCTGCCTAGTCATTCAGCTCTTTTTTTTTTTCAGCTCTTCATTAAACCAATCATAATAGTGACATGTCTTCACACAGTGTAAAGGATTACTCCACAATACATCTTTGATGAGCAGTGATAGCTACACTTATCTGTGGATCTGAGGATACAATTTAGAATGGAGTAAGGAATTATGCTGTTGTAGCAAAGTGACAGTAGGAGATTCCTTTCTAAGGTTCATGACTTCACTAGTCCCAGGAAGCTGAGTAGGTTTCTAGTACCAGGCATGACTTCTCTCCTGTTGAGTGGACCTTAAGCCCAGTTAGATAGCTGTTGGTTGCCAACTACATGTGAGTACCCTTTGAACCTTTTTTTATATCTTGCTGTGCTAGTAATTGTCATGGTTCATAGGTATTCTAGCTGGGTAGGGCTATTTAATTGCTTCTCTCCCCTGGCAGTTTGCATAGTATTTTCCAGAACCATGAAGGCTAGACCTCAGGAAAGAGGCTTTCAGGTCAGATCCAGCTCCAGTCACCTGATTCATGTGTCCTAAATGCCAAGGGCTATATTGATATTCATATATATTCATATATTGATATGTTGTGGTAGTCACTTGAATTACCCTGACCAACCCTTTCAAAGGAGGCTTCTTGTGTGTGGTATTGGGGGTTTTGTTGGTCTATGGTTCTTGTGCAGAGCATTGTCAGCCCTCATGGCTTAACTTCCTTTAAGACATTGTATGTGTTTGTGTAGACTTGTATGTATTGTGTGTAATTTAGGTAAATATAAAACTACATGATTCAACGAGGCTTTATTCAGCAGTCTTGATGTCATTTGTCCCTCCATCTCCTGTACTGATCTTCCTTCCTCTTTCCAGTTGGAGCCCCTTCCCATTATTCCATTTTCAACTTTATACTCCTGCATCCTAGTAGTCCCATCCTTAACACCCCGACACCTATGGTCCCTTTATACTTTCCTAGTTGCTGTGGTTGCTCTGTGTTGTGCATTCACATCTGAGGATTAAGAGCTAGTAATCGCAGATGAGAGAGAACACAAGGCATTTGGAGCTGATTTTATTTCAACTTCAGATACTTGACATATGATCTTTTTGGAGGTGAAGGTCATGAATGAGATGAAAAGGAGTGAAAGATACTATTATGTGTTGAAATTTTTCTCTATTCTTTGTCCTTTTTCCTTTTATCTTTTTCCCACATACACTTCACACATGCACAATTCTCTCCCATGTATATGCATACATGTGTATACAATTCTCTTCTATGTATACATATGTGCATATACAATTATTCCCTATGTATATTCATATGTGCATATTTACTAGAGACAATCTAATTTTTACTAGGAATTTACTTTAGAAGAAACTGATAAAAGATTCCTCTTCACCTTTGTCATTGTGACCAGATCTTGGAATCTCCTTGCTTAGGCTAAGTGATCAACTTTTGGCAGGGTTGGTTGTTTGGCAACACCCTGCTTCGCCCTTGTTTTCTGGACTGGTACCCAAGCCTGGGTGGACCCAGGAGTGAGGAGTGTTTTGTAGGAGTTTACCTGCCCCAGCCACATCCCAACAAGACAGGATGAGGTAAGTACAGCAATGTTAGAGCCTACTGCCTCATTGCCTCTTGAGTTTCTTGCTGAAGTCCTGCTTTAGAGGTCAAAGATGGTCTTAGTCTCGCCTGACCTGCAGGGCAGAACTGACTGATGAATATAAAAGCTCTCCCTGATGGAGCTTCCTCTGACAATTTTCTCTCTGTTTTGAGGGACTCAAAGGCCTGTGTATCTATCCAAACAGCTCTCTGTCCAATGCTGCCATGATGCTCTGTTCTCAAGGACACTTCCCTACCTTTGTTAATCTAGGTAACATCTTTTCTTATAAATATAGTTGATGGATTTGAAAAAGAAATAAAAAGGAAAGGAAAGGACATGACTTCCTAGGTATATGGTGGAGGAGAAAGTTTATTGTATATAAAACAGAAAGCATATCCAGAGGCAGGGACATCTGGGAGAGTTCAGAGTAGACATGACTAAGCTGAGCTGGGCCATGTGGGGAGGGGGAAGGGAGAGGAGAAAAGGGAGAGAGGGGAACCAGGTGCAGCAGCCATGAGGCCAAAGTTACAAAAGGGGTGGGTAACCAAAAGTCTGAATTATAGGAAAGAGCCTCTGGGGGAAGGGCAGTCCATCCCCTGGGCTGGAGAATTTGAGGTAGAGGGCAGGGTATGCCAGTCATACCCTATAATAGGTAGGGACTGAAGGGTTCTGGGAGACCCTGGAGGCTAGGTCCACTGTGATACATTAAATAGACACTTCAGTTGCTTGTTTTGGGTTTGAAACTTAACAGTTGAACCATTAGTGATTGATGAGTTGATGGATTGTGTATTTGTGTATGTGTAGGTATGTGTGTGTGTGTGTGTGTGTGTGTGTGTGTGTGTGTGTGTGTGTGTATGTGAATGCTTGTATGTACAGGCCAGAGATGTTGACCTCAATTATTCAGAAAGGGTCTCATTGACCTATTCCTAACTAAGTAGGCCAGGCTGGCTGGCCAGTAAGCCCTGGGGATCTCTATGACCCTACCTCTTCAGCACCAGGATTCTAAACATGTGCCACCACAAGCAACTTATAAGGTGGGATATTGGGATAAAATTTAGTTCTTCATACTTTTGTATCAAGCATTTTATGGAGTGAACTATCTTCCCAGATTTGAAACACTATTTAGTATTTACCTGGAAAATATATTAACATGGCTTTTAGAAGAATTGTACCTGAATATGAAACATCAGAAAGGTAAAAGTTCAGGAGATGCTTTAAGTCTGTTAGGACCAAATGGTGACCTAGAAGGCTGACCACAGGAAGTAAAGACTGATGTTTGAATGTTGAAAATAAATTGGGGGTCACTGCCACTGATGCACATTGTTCCAAACAATGTATTTTCCAAAGTGCTAGAATGTGTATTAGAATAGTAAGCAAAGATATTTGTGTGAGTGGTGAGTGTGAATGTACATGTATGTACAAAGATATTTCAAAAACAGAATGCCCACAGTTGGTTGCAGAGTTCTGAATGGCGGAGTAACTCAGCAGCCATGCATGCATTCCTACAAAGCCCTTAGGAAGAATGCTCTGATGCCGTCGGTAGGAAACAGCCAACACAGAGGAATTTCCTTCCGGGAAGAATATTCCCTTCTTCTTGTGGCTTTCTTTAAATTAGCTAAAAGGAGAGAGAGAGAGAGAGAGAGAGAGAGAGAGAGAGAGAGAGAGAGAGACGCTAATGACAAAATTTGAGCGAGACTATATATAATTGAAAGTAGGCAAATGGGATGGACTGGGTGGAGGAGGTGAGCAGTCTGGGGGGAGGTAGAAGAAGACCAAGGCTGATGGAAAGAAGGACAGCCACATCAAAGCAGTGTATAGCACTGAGTAACAGAATGTTGAGAATAAACCTACACATGAGGTACTCTTGATGATTTTGGAAGTGGAGAAGGAAATCAACCGCTAAGTTTGCTGGGACTGAATGTAGCATAGGCAGAAGAGAGCCATGAGGCCCACTTTGCACACCTTTCCAGGGGAAGCTTCCTGTTGACTTGCTGTGCCTTTTTGGCCACATCATTCTGTCTAATAAGGGAAATGTAAACTGTGATTAACTGATGTTTACAGCTTAGAGATGAAGTATTCGTATTTGTTGTTACTCTGTGCCCCAAAGCTCTGTGAAGTTTCTGAGTCAAAACTGTGTTTCTGCTTCTGCAAGTACTATTTCCACCAGTGAAATCCACCTTAGAACGCCTTGGGTGGAGACACACCACTTCACACTTGAGCAACCCATACCTGCTTCTAGGCATCGAGAATCAGGCCATCTTTTGAGGTTATGCAAGGAGTAAGATCATAAAAGGAACAGAAGAAGAGGCCATCTAATTTCCTTGTCAGAATATTTGAATGAATCAGACCAAACCTCTGCTGGTCTGGCTTTCACAGAGGTTACTGTTTACCCTTAACACAGGGAGGGAAGCTGGAGCTTCACTTCCTCCTTCCAGCTGTCACTGGGACCCCCCAGCAGAAGCCAGAAGGACCCTTGCCTTATGATTGGAAGTAAAATCTGATAACTCCTGAAACCCATGTCTGCATTCCCAGCAGGTGGTTGTGGTCTGTCTTTTGTCTGGGAACTGAATCAAAATGCAAGTGAAACCTCCAAAGGTCAGAATTTCAGAATAACTGCCACACTGTATTGTCACCAAGTTATTAATGATCATCTCCCTCATTCATTCTTTTTTTTTTTTTTTAAAGAGGTCTGGTCTTGTCCCAGGGAATGCCAGGTACATTTTTCTTAATGTATGAGCACAAGTTACATATAACAACCTAACAACACAATACTGCCTCTTTAATGCTAATCTATTCCTTGCAATCTACTAGATACATGTAGAGTCATTGGTGTGTATCAAGAGAGCAAAATCAGATTCTGAGAATATCTGAAAGGGTGCACCAGAGTGTACATAATAATGTATTTTAATCTGCCAGGCCTTAAAATTAATCATGAATTCCCACAGAGATTTTAATAATTTTGAGATGATGTTTTTTTTTTCTTCATAGAGTAATATTCTTGGACAGAGTTTTCTAAATGCTGCAAGGGTGCAAAAATTAGGTGGGGGAGGGTGAACAGGGGCAATTTCTCACTTGCCTTCCTAACTGGAGATGTGTTTACCAGGGAATATGCTTTCTTTTGCTCCTCACTGAAAGGCAAAGTAGGCATTTCAGAGGAAGGCTTCCTGACCCCTTAAAAACCAGGAAATAGTGGGGGTTTCCTGGGTCGACCACATGCATCTGGATAGCATCTGGATAGCATCTGGATAGCGGTGGTGATTGTTTTGCAGCAAAGAGGTTCACTGCAGTAAAGGGTGGGTGTCTAGGTGACAGCAGGCAACTTGACTCTCAGGAGTTCACACCATTTCAGGAGAGGCAAACCTTGGTGAACACCTGCAATCTGTTTTGGAAAGGGTGCCTATATAATTTATTGTCCAAACTGGGACTTTTGAGGGGAAAAATAAAAGTAAACAATCCTTAGAGGATATATGTTTGCTTTAGTTCAAGGACACATAGCTAAAGTCTGGCACTTAGCTTTCCCGTTTAGCAATGCCCTTGCATTTTTCAGAGGGGATGTAGGGAGTGTGAGCCATATTGACTCTTCAAACCTTATCCAAAATAGGTGCTACATAAAACCATAAACACATAGTGTTTTTCACTAAAAATAAACAAAAATAGTTGTTGTAACACCTAATGATTTTTTTTTGCAGAGATTTTCCAAGGTATTGAAAGGAATAAATACCTAGAGGCATGCTGGACTTGCTCTGTCTTTAAATATCTAGAGAACAGTCCACTGTAGTGTCTTGCTATAGGGAGAAGAGGATTGCTCTTGTAAAACACATGCGCTTGCTTGATCATTTTCCATGCAATATAGTTATCAGACAGGTCTTTGTTTCTTTTTCTTCCTATTCATTAAACAAGTTTTCTTCTTCTTCTTGTTGTACTGACTCCCCTAAATCTTACCTCAAAACTTCACTGAGGACAGAAGTAGAAAACGGTGTGTGGGAATTACACAGAAACTGGAGTTTGCTTTCATTTTTTGGGGGAGGAACAACACATTTTTTTCATGGCTATTATATAAGTGGAGTATTTTTCAGATCTTAAATAATATAAATGACACTTATGGAAAGGGTAAAGAGATAGGAGATGGTGCAGGGAAAATGTGTCACTATACATATATGAAGCTGATTTCCTGCTGTTGTATTCTAGGACAGGGTCTTACTTTGCAGCGAGGTGAGTCTTGAGCTGGTACTCTGCCTGCCTCTGCCTCATGAGTGTAGGATGTCAGGCTTGTAGCATCATGGCAATCAGGATAGATGCTTCGATCGCTGCTAAATAATCTGCATGCTGGTAGAAGCAGGAATCTTCCCAGTATGTGTACACATGTAGGAAATTGTCCCATTACTCTTGGGTTGAACAATAGAAGAAGTTATTATCTTGCTTTACCCTGCAGTTCTTCCAACCACGCCCCCCCCCCCCATTGATTCAGTGTCCCTGCTCCCAGGGACAATTACTGAATAGAGTACAAGACACAACTTACTATAGAAGGAAAAAGAATACAAATCATTGGCTTTGAGTTTCAAGAAAATCTCTAGAAGATTTTTGTAAACAATGGCCTTGAGCACATGTCTTTGGCATTTTTGGAGTAAGACTAAGGCCCCAGCTTGCCAACAGTTTGTCCTTGACTAGTAAAACTTCCTTCATTCTAGTGTGCTTATGAGTCACCTGCAGAAGAATGGCTTCTTGTTGAGATTTTGCATGGTAGTGTGCCTGTGCATGTGTGTATGTGTTGTATGTGTGGGTAAACATGCCCATTTATGTGCATGTAGAAGCCAGAGGTCGACATCAGGCATCTTTCTCTATTGATCTGTAGTTCATTTTTTTGAAGCAGAATCTTTCACTGAACTTGAAACATATTAGCTGGCCATTCTAGAAGATCAATGAGCCCTTGGGATACTCCTGTCTTTATCTCCCAGCACCGACTTTACAAGTGTGTAATGTCATGCCCAAATTTAATCTGGGTGCTGGAGATTTGAACTCAGGTCTTATGAAAGCACTTTACTTAGAGATCCATCTCCCCAGGCCAGAAAGCTGGGAGATTCTGCAAAGCTACGAGTTGCTTGTCTATGTACCAAATAACAAAGCTTTCAATAATAATTCAGAAAGCTGTAAATTGAAAGACTTGGTCAATGAGATACAGGCTAGAGAAATATTTTCATTTGGAAAGAGTAGCTGGCTTCCAAGAATTTAGCTTGTCCCTATGAAGAGCACTTAGATATGGTCCTAGGAAAGAAACTTTCCTGTACTGTAGTGTGTAGATGTGATATTGTAACAGTGTGGATGTGATATTGTAACAGTG
>CABHPP010126719.1:4653-17073 GCA_902168425.1 Peromyscus attwateri | reverse complement strand
ATATTGTAACAGTGTGGATGTGATATTGTAACAGTGTGGATGTGATACTGACTCAGGAAGAGCCTTTTCTAGAAGTTCTTCTGGGCACCATGCAGCAACACAGCCCTGGGGGCAGAGAAGTCTCTGCCAAGACCTCTCCAAATTCTTTCTTGACTTCCTCCTCTTCCTCCCCAGAGCCACGCAGAGGAGACTTACATTACTGTGTGTTCTGAAAGGGGAGCCTGCAGGCAGCAGAGATATGAGAAGGTAGAATATGAACACACCCCGGGAGACTGATGAAAGTGAAGCAGTGTGGGCACTGAGATGGAATTCTAAGTGCCTAGAGAAGAGAGCCTGTAGAGACCTGTTTATAACTTTGTATCCAAAGCACGTTCCCTGAAGGCTCATTTTCAAAAGCTTCTGAGAAGTGATTAGGTCATCAGGGATGGATGTGTTCATAGTTAAATGACCCTTAGGGCATGGGCCTGACTGGAGGAAATAGGGCAATGGAGATGTGTCTTTCTTTGTAGGGCATTCCCTATCCCCAGACCCTTCCTCCCTGTCTCCTTCAGCTTTATTCCTCTATGCCTACCATGCCGTGATGCTCTGCCCTGTTGATGAGGCCAGGCCATCGTGAACTGAAACTGTGAGCTCAAATAAACCCTTGCCTTAGGCTCCTTTCCCAGGCGTTCTATCACCACGGAAGTGACTGATAGACGACCCACTTTCTGTGGAGCAAACTTTGAGCAAAAGTCAGCTGGGGATTTGAACTCCGGTCTTTGCGCTTACGCAGCAAGCATTTTACCCAGGGATCCATCTCTCCAGTCCAGATTCTACAGTTCCAAAATGGTTGGAGAGTCTGTGTACTTATTAGAATGGGGACGCAAGTCTCAGGGAAAACTTTCAGGGTGGTTAGTGCCTGGTCTTTATAAGCCTTCCCAGGATTTTACCCTCTGAGCCATCTTACTGGCCCAACTTAAATTTTTGATCCATAATGTGTATTTGGGAAGAGATCTGCCAAATAAAGCTAAAAATGGCACACGTCCTCTAAGGAGTCTTTTACTTGTAGTGACATAGATTGTCATTATTCTTCTTTGTCCATGTGATTTACCTTTAGAAATCGATTGAACATCTCCAGAAAAAAATGCACAGCGTGCAGTTAATAATTGCACCGTTATTCAGGTGGAATGGGGTGGCTAGAACCAAGGGAACACTGCCTCTGGGATGCAGGGCTCCACCAGCCTGCAGCTAACAAATGCAGTCCTGTGACTGCAGTTTGCAGGATAAAGTCAACAATCCCTCTTGTAACCAGTGCTTTTTTTAAACCCTCATTCTGGGTCTTGGGAGCCCTTAGTTAAGATCAGAACGAGTATATAATATACTGCTGAGTCAGCAGATAATGGGGTGACGTTGTCTCTGCCTCTAGGTTCACCAACAACCACAGGAACTTACCCAGAGCATTTCATTGTCAGAAGACCAGTATTGGCCTTGGTAGAGTTGATATTTAGTTGTCTGGTTCTCCTTCTGACCCTAGAAGGCACTGAAAACCTGTTAGTGATCTATTAGTGTGTTTCAAGGTTATGGAGACAGCAGAGGACTGTATTTCTTGACAATTGTATCAATGCCTCTTGCTCATAATGCTCAGGACAGTTTGGATATCATATGACAGTTTGGATAGTATACTACAGTTTTGGTTATACAACACACACCGTGTGTAAGATATGTTTGAAATACAGTTAATTCATATAAAATTGTATACATACAGAACTTCATTCAACACAGCTTCTATGAAGGAGGTATTATGCCCATTATACAGAGGAGAAAACAATATCTGGAAAGAAAATACCTTGTCCAACATGCCAGGCAGAGACAAAAGTCGATCAGAGATTTGAAAATAGGTTATTCATTTCAGAGTCTACCTTCTTACATCACAGGCGGTGTTGCTCACACAGGTGCTGCTCACTGTTTGCAAGTTCTTAGAAGGGCAAGGGAGTTAGTTGTAGCTTGAGCAACCAGATCAGTTACTTTCTGATGCTGCATTCCCATCACTGTGAGTGACGGTGAACTTTGATCCACCAAGAAATTAAACATCTTCATTGTGGGCATGGCATGGCAACCCTGGCAGAGGGTGAGATGTGGACTCTGGCCCCTGAATCTCCTGCTTGCACCATCACCTTCCTTATAACAGCTGAAAGATAATTTCTGAGAATTTATCTGTTAGATTACACCATTATGTGGGGACAATTTCTTCCAAGTCCTTCTCAGCAATATTTTTCCCAGTCATCCTAAAAAATCTGCCTTGTACTACTTTAATTGGACCATATCAGTTGTGTTTCTAACACTGACATGGGTTTTATACAGCTGTTTACACTAGTATGTGTTAAAATGCATAATTACTGAAGCAATCACAGCCTGACTCAATAATCCAGCCAGCTCTTAAATATACAGTCAAGTCTTAATCAAACCCAAACGTCAATGAACATCCTAAATTCCTGCAATTTGTAAACTGGATTAAGGGCCATCAGTGCACTCCTTTAAACAGGAACACAGAGTTTTGCATATTTCATGTTAGATTGCTCATCTGTTTGCTTTGTTGTTGTCTTCCAGATTTTAAAAAAACCCTGCATGTTTCTAAAATGAAGTCAGGATGAGATGGGGGTTGTTTATTAGTGAGATGAAGACAAAAGTTCCATAGGGCCCCAACAAGGCTATGCTATGACAGCATTTTTAAATGAGTGGCTTTATATTTATGGTTATATTAAAGATTTGATGGATGATTCTTTATCCAATGGGTAAACTTATTGTAGTTTAGTTTTTGATCACTTATGAATTATTGGAAACTATAATAAGAGCTGGTAATTACAGTTTAATGTCACACAGGTTAGATTACCATATGATATGTGTAAGTCATTTTGGGGGCACAGAAGAGGGAGTAGATGTTTATCATTGAGGGCTGAGATAAAACTTCATAAAAGGTATTTGCATTGGAGAAATAGAGGACATCACAGGAGGATAAGCTGGGGAATGGCAACAGGAAATAGAAAAGGGTAGTTACAGTCATCAGGGGGATAAAAGAGGTGGAAAGTTCTGGAAGCCACACTAAGAGAGGGAGGAGTGAATTGCTGGGGGAGACTCATGAAGTACGGTCTTGGAGATAACAGGGTAAGCCCACTGATGAAATGGCCTGCATTATGATAGTAAGAAGGCTTGTGTTCTACTTTGTTTTCTGTTGCCGTGATAAAACATTCTGAAAAGGCAACTAAGGGGAGAAAGGAGTTTATATTAGTTGTAGGTCACAGTCAATTGTCATTGAGAAGTCAAGGCAGGAGCTTCAAACATCTAGTCATATCATACCCATAGTCAAGTGCAGAGAGAAATGAATTTTGTACAGATGCTCACATCTGTGCTTGCTTGCTTAGCTCCACTTTCCACTCTCATACAGTTCAGGACCCTCTGCCTAAGAAACGTGCCACCTACACCATAGAAAGGCTGGATCTTTCTATCTCAATAAGCCGATCTCCCACAAATATGTCCACAGACCAATGTAGATAATCCCTCACTGAGATTTTTCTTTCCAGTTGATTATAGATTGGGTCAACCTTACAAAACTGATCTTTACAGTATATCAGCTACAAAATACTAAGAGTTAGGAGTCAATTGGTGGGCTGCTCTGTACCCTATGGGGATTTTGCTAGCACTTACCTAATTCATATCTAAAAAAAAGTATTGTTTCAACATCTAAATAGCTTAGCTATGGATGTTTCTGATGGCCTATAGACTTGTTATGTTTCTCTGTTTCACTCTCATTATTTATTCTTACATTAGTTTAATAAATGTGTGTGCAACCCTCACAATATTATAGCCTTTGTGCTAATCATTGATGAAATGACCATGATGTTGTCTTCTGACCGAGAAGAAGAGATTGTGTGTTAGGAATATGAGGGGGTTTGGGAAAAGATGAAAATGATTATGCCATCTCATTATTTCATCACTAGAAATATGTCTTGTTCTTGATTTCATAGATACTCTAACTTCACCTTCTGCTCTCCACTGTGAAGCTGAGTGAAGTTTGGCTTAAACTGCCTCTATCTTAGGTGATTAAAGTTTAGCCTAAAGAAGCTTCCACACTTAGTGAACTATAACCTGCTTGGATAGAGACTACTCAGCTATTCCTTCCATATTTGTCATAGATTGTGAAGTAGGAGGTTATGATCAAGAAACTGACCAAACGCACTCTTTGTAGTACCGTCCTTGAGAGAATTATCAGCATACTGATACTTTCTGTGACTCTGTTGTCATGTGTAGGGTACTTGTAAGTTTCATTTTCACCATTCATAAGCCTACCAGACTCATACCTGTGTGATTGTATCATTATCAAGAAATATCTAGCACCTTCTCACTGTAAGTGCATCAATTCCCTTATTACAAAGACAGTGGAATAATCCAAGGATTCTCTCTGGTAAGGCCCATCAAGGAGAGAGTGACTCTTATGGAGTAAATCCAAGATACACATGTCTTTGGAGAAAGACATCACTCAACTGTGAAAGATCTCTAACTCCTGCTTTGCAGTCCATCAAACAAGCTGCTAAGTCCATCAGCTTAGTTATCTTTGAGCCTTGTCTGGGCATTGACTCAGCTTTTGAAAGACCAGGGTGAGAATAAAATATTTATCTCTAATTATTCCACCAGATAAAGCTGTTGAAAATTATTGACAAGACCAGATCAGAACTATACTCTTTCTAGTTTAAATGAGTGTTGTTAGAGTGGTTTTACTGTTTTAACAAATAACTCCAGAATATAAATATCTTGACAAATGTGTTATTTCTCACCCACATCATCCCAGTCTGTTTGGAGGGTTTGATAGGCTGTGTTTCTATGCAGCAAGCCAAGGGCTGAGGCTTTTCCTATGGGATCCATCTTTGTTAGGTCCTTGGGCCTTTCTGATTGCAGCTAATGGACAAGGAAAATAAATTTGCTTCCCAGGTGGGACTGGATAGCAGCTCATGTTGCTTCTACTCACAGCCTTTTGGCAAACTCTTAATCATACGTACATAGAACAGGTTTAAAATTTTATCTTGCTTGAATGTCCAGGAACTAGAAGAGAAATGAGACACAAGTGAATTGTTGAGGTCTCCGCCGAATAAGAACAGAAATGAGGGTTCTAATCAAACAAGCAATAGCAGGTTGAGGCTTTGTTTTATCTGTGGATCAGCCATGGTTTATATTCTTATCTCTCCCAACACGCAAAACATTAACTTTTGTCTATTTATGTGAGACAGTTTCTTCTCATTTTTGAAATCTCATATTTCTGGTATTGCTCAGTTGGTTTTGATTTATTTTGTATTGTGGATGGCATCAACAATGAAGAGAATAATTTTTTTTTGCTTACTCATAATGTCTTAGTTACTTTTCTATTGCTGTGAGAAAACACAAGGCAATTTACAAAAGAAAGTATTTAATTTGGCTTACAGTTTCAGAGGATTAGAATCTATGGTGGTGGATAAAGGAAGAGCTGAGACCTCACATTTAATCCATCTGAGAGAGGGGGGGTGGAGGAGAGACAGAGACAGAGAGAGACACAGAGAGAGACTGAGAGAGAGACAGAAGGACAGAGAGAACAAGGAATTGCGGGAGTCTTTTGAAATTTCAACTCCTTCCCTCAGTGACTCATCTCCTCCAACAAAGCCACACTTTCTAATCCTTTCTAAACAGTTCCACCAGCTCTTCAAATATGGGAGCCTATGGAAGGATTCTCATTCAAACCACCACATATGGCTCTTGGTTGATCATTGGTAATCAACCCATAGCTGTAGTAATCACCACTGAGATTCTTAGATTTCTTATTAAGTATCAGCCATTGGTGATAAATATCTGAGTCAAGGTGTGATTGGGTATTATGCTGCTTTTTACTCTATAGCCTCGTGTTCTTAATTATATGTTTGGTCTTTAGCCCATGGTGCTATTTTGAGAGGTTATGGTAACCTGAGGAGGTGAGATCTAGCTGGAAGAAGTAGGTTGCTAGGGGTGGGCCTTGAGGTTTATAGTCTCGCCTAGTTTATTGTCCCTTCTCTGCTTTCTGAAGTGTGGACATGTGAGCTGTCAGCTGCCACAAACTCCCACAAGAGCTACTTGCGGCCGCTCCTTACTTGTCAGGATAGACTGTTTTTCTCAAACCATGAGCTAAAATAAATCTTTCTTTCCTCAAGTTGCTTTGTTAGGTTTTCAGCCTCAGTAGTTTTCTTTTTTTTTTTTTAAAGTGTTTAGCACAAGGCTGAGAGAGAGAGAGTGCTCATGCATTAGAATATTCTAGAACTGTTTTAATTATTTTTGATGATCTTACAGCGAATCAAGATCCAGTCTTAGTTTGTAGGCGAAGGGTCTAAAGATGTCAGTATGCAGAGGTCCCCTTCTGCCTCTCCATCCTGCCTTGATCATTTCTTATGACTGGGTTGCTCTCTCTGGAGCTGCCCTGCCTCCTCCAGTGGCATGTTCATGCTGTTTCCTCTGAGGAGAGCAATTTTCCTACTTGGTCATTGCTGAAGTGCACGCATCAGTCTTTCTAGGGTTGCCATAACAACAGTGTGCATAGCTTAAGTAACAAAAATTTGTTTCCACAGTTCTAGATAACATCGCATGGAAGGCTGTAACCTCAACATAAGAATGGGGTGGTTAATTCAGTCTACAATTTGAGATTGAGAAAAGGTTCACATGATAAGTACTACTTTTTGGTTTCCTAAGAATCTAGTTAAATTATTAAAATTCTTCTAAGCTGTGAGAAATTACCAGAAGTCAATGTAGTCAAGAGTTTAGTTAGAAGAGCAAGACTGGAAGATAAAATCCATCCTAGGAATCTTAGTTGAGCTGTTTCAGAATGGTGACCTGCACTTAAAGTCCCTCAAAGTCACATTTCAGGTTTTGAACTGGATGCTCTGCACAGGGAGGCCAATTTCCCTCCACTTCAGTGCTTCTCAAACTGAGGGTTGTCACCCCTTTGGGGGTCAAATGACTCTTTCACAGACATTGCCTAAGACCATTGGAAAACACAGATATTTACATTATGATTCATAACAGTAGCAAAATTACAGTTATGAAGTAGCAAGGAGAAAAATTTTATGGTTGGGGATCACCACACAATGAGGAACTGTATTACAGGGTCTCAGCATTAGGAAGGTTGAGAACCACTGCTCTACCTCATTCTAAATCCCAACTAAGTACCTCTTTGTTTCTAGTATCTTTCTCTCAAGTATACCACACACTGAGGCTGACAGATCCCTTCATTATCGGTCTCATCAATACCCGCACACCCCTATCTATCTCTCCCCTCTAAGTCTCGACTAGAAACTTTCTAGTGTAATAGCATAAGAAGCAATTCAGATAAATGTGGAGGTAGAAGATAAGTGTTTTAGGCTAGGGCCCCTTCTGCATATGCATTAGAGGGACGTCTTCCAGAAACTGAAGGATTTATTCAGATTGGTGGCCACTTGAGAGCCTGTGAGGTGGCGGGGACGTCCCTCCAGTGCTGTGGCTAGTGGTGTTCCTCAAGTGTAGATAATCAACCTTGCACTTTCCCTACGAAGAAGATCTAAGCCGTGTGGTTACATTCTTCAAAATAGACCATCCATTTCAAACGAGTACATTTCATTTTGATCTACACCGCAAAAGTTTTCACAAATGAATTAAAAACAAAACAAAACAAAAAAACCCAATCTCTAAGTTCTCACTTAACTCTTTCCTGAACTACTGGCATTTTTCAAAGTCCAGAAAGGTAGAAAACAAGATTTTTTTTACTTTTTATTTCTTTAGTAAATATTGTTGGTGTACAGCAAATGTTCAGTGAATACATTTTCTTTGGATATAGTGTGAAGGGTTTTGTTTACTTGCTTTTGATTTGTTTCAAATACCACTTTTATCACCATGGCCTTAAAATATATAACCCAAACAGAGGAGAGAAAGGTTCAGATTTTGGAAGCAGATTTAGCTGATGTAAATTTATTCTAGTGCCCCGTCTTTCCCAACTCCAGGTATGTAAACCATTAGGGTTAAACACATGCTATTCCAGTCTGCATTCCCTGTGAGTGGCATTATTATTGTTGTTTATCACTGTCTCAGATTTTACAATATGCTTGGTGCTGTGGAAGACATTAAAAAGTCACAGCTCTTGCCTTGGGGCTTATACTCAGATAGGCAAACAAACAAAATGTATTTAAGAAGAGGTAGATTGATCGCCGAGATGCAATTTCCCAGGTGTCTGTATCTGTGCTTTGGGTTCGTTTGTCTTTTAACCAGCTGTGGGCTAAATCAATCCTGAACTTTTCCTTCAGAACAATGACATACTTGATAAGAGCTCAGAAGGAGCCTTGAGGGGCAGACCATGGAGCCGAGAGGCCCGAGAGCCCGCATCTGGAAGTCTCTGGGATTCTGAATCACACTCTTTATTCACGTCTCTTTCATTGATTCAAGCTGTTTGTAGCAGATGTGCTCAACCTTTTTTTTGGCTTCTCTGGGCCATACTGGACAAAGAAAAATTGTCTGGGGACACACATGACTTCTTCATTGTGAACAAAATCATCAATTAAGGATTAGAACGTGATGCTAAGGAGAAGGCTCAGAGGGTAAAGGGCTTGATGGACAAGCGGAGGACCTGAGTTCAGACCTCCAGCACCAATGTAAAGGCTGAGTATGCTGCACACATTTATCTGTCCAGTGCTGGGGAGACCGAGGCAGAAGGGTCCTTAGAGCTCAGCAGCCAATCAGTCCAACCAAGCCAATGAACTCCAGTGAGTTCCAGGGAGAGGTTCTGTCTCAAAAAATAAGGTAGAGAGCAATAGAGAAAAACACTTGACATTAACTACATGTATACACACACTCACATGCAGGAACACATACAACACACACAGGAACACATGTACACACACACACACACACACACACACACACACACACACACACATACACACACACCAGACCATGTATTCATGCATACATATAACATACACAGGAACACATCTTCATATACAAACACACACAAACTCATACACAGAAACAAGAACACATGCATATAACACACACACACACACACACACACACACAAGCACACGCGTGAGCATGCACACACACACACAGGCAAAAATTAGAACATCAGGTTTTGTGGTCAATTTTCAAGCACTAGGCTAGTTCTTTATTAATGAATTGTAAGTTTTGAATTATATTTATGTATTTGTGTGTATACGTGTGTGCATGCACATATGTGTGGAGGTACGTGTCACAGAGCATATATGGAGGTTGGAGGACAACTTGCAGGAGTGTTTTCCTTTCGCTGTGTGGGTCCTGGGGATTGAACTCACGTTTTTTGGCTTGGAGGCAAGTGCCTTTACTGCCAACCTACCTCACTTGCCCTACTAGCAAGTGTTTTAAACATTCACTGGTTCTTTTTACCATCTGAGACACTCATTTGTACAAAATGTTGGGAAACCTTTATTTCATGAGTATATTCAAGTCTAATTAATTTACAAACCAAAATGAACAAAAATGTTATATGTTTTACTGTTGGTGAATATTTGCATTTTTTCTCTTGCAGACGTAAGGTAGAAACAAGTATTTCTATTTTGCAAATTATCTTGGTGATTGTGGAAAGTGTGTGCATAAAGATGCAGGAAGGACCTTTCCCCTAGAAATCTAAAGACTGTGTACACTCAATTTTGAATGACACCAGACACCTGTCTCTGGGAGCAGGCATCATGCAGGAAGCACCGAGGATTGCAGGTGCATGCACGGTGAAGATGCAGAGATGTCCGGTCTGCGGGCCGGTTGACAGTCACTTCCTCATGCTGATGAGAGCAGCCTCCATTGCATTTGCTAAGCAGAGTGTTCAGGTGCAGGAAGGGGTTCCTCACCAGCTTCTCCATCAGTGGGAAAGATTTCAGCATGCAGAGCCATGCCTCTTTCCATCTTGGTTTCTGGAGTGTCTTTTTAATTGCTCTTTCTCATCACATGCAGCAGTGTGGTATGCCCTTCCAGATGGCCCACACAAATGCTTTGTCGTACTTCACTCACTCTTTGCATGTCAAGCATCTCTGGGACTACATACACCACCAATTAGCATCTTATATTCATTTGACAGGAAGGATCCTGCAATGTTTTATACAGTTTTCTTGGATAACATTTGCATGTTGCGAGATTCTTTTCTCTTAAGAAATGGGATTGTGATTGTGGAATTTTCCTTTCACCCCTCCTTCCCCCTGATGCTTTCCCCCCATGAGGCAATGCTTGATCTGGATTTTAGCAGTAGTGTCTTCTGCACTCTGATATTTATGGAAGCTGGTGAGACCATGCTAGCGTGCTTACCAATGTAGTATAGGTGTTTACTGACACATCTCTCCAGGAGCCTATGTTTCTGTGGGGGTACTCTCTGTTTGTTGCTTATAGATCATGAATTCCCTGACTGATCCAAAGTTTTGGTACTGACACCCTTTTCAAAAGTCATCTTACCCAACCTTCCTTCCTTAATTTGAGCTCTGTGACAAGCATTTGATAAAGTGAAATTTGCACGTTGGCACCAATTGTGAGGAGCAATCTTGTGATTTTGATGTAAAAAAAAAAATGCATCCATGACTGGGGAGATGATTTAGTCAGTCAAGAGTTTGTTATGAAAGCATCAGGGCATAAATGGGATCCCCAGAAGTCAGGTGAAAATGATGGGTGTGGTGGTGCACACTAGTGATTCAAGCTCTGGGGATGCCAAGACAGGAGGAACTCTGGGGCTCACTGGCCAGCCAGTCCAGCCTACTTGACCAGTTCCAGGCTAGTGAGAGATCCTGTGTCAATGGAACACCACTCAGGTCTGACCTCTGCCTCCCCTGCCTCCCACACTCATATTCTACTAGTATACAAAGGAAATAAAATGCACAGGACGATCATATTGCATCTGAGGGAAGATGGCAAGTAGCTTTAATGAAGTTCCCAGTCTGACCAGTTTGGACTTTTCACAGAGCAGGGATTAGAATGCACAGAACCCCGCTGCCGTGTGGTGTTGACAGGCCCACTTTCCTGCTACATAGGACTTCAGATGTCACAACCTCATTCTCAGGATCTTTGAGACACGTTCTGCCCTAAGCGGTTGGTATTTCTCATAGCCAGTTACTCAGTCAAGGAGCCTGGAATAAGCAGGAATTCCTCCAATTCTCCCATCTTCCCTCCAGAAGTCAGTCATCAAGTTCATTTCCACTGTGTATTTCTTCAGTCAGTTCAATTAGTGCCACTACCTTCTCCTGCTGCTGCACTCGACAGACACCCCAGTTCCTGGAAAGCTCCTGTGACCTCACACTGCCCTCCCTGCTGCCTGCATGCTGTATAACACTCATCCCTTGGCAACTACAGGGAATTAGTACCAGGTCTTGAGGATAAAATTTGCAAATACTCAAGTCCCTTATTTTGAATGCCATCTGGATACAACCTATGAATAACTATTTATTTGTTTGTTTATTTATGCATCTGGGTATTGGAAGTAGGGCCTTACACTTGCTAAGCACATGCTCTACCCCTCAGTTCACAACACCCATAGCCACCCAACTCTAGATTATTCATAATGTATAATACAATGTAAATACATGCTATATTTACTATGAAATAATGAGAAGGAAACGGTTACATATGTTTAATACAGACACACTTAAAATATTTTCTGGGATCTGGAGAGTTGATTCAGCAGTTGAGGGCACTGGCTGCTCTTCCAGAGGATCCAGGTTCAGTTCCCAACACACTTATGGCAGCTCACAACCATCTCTAACTCCGGATCTAGGGATCCAATGCCCTCCTTTGGCCTCTGCAAGCAAGAAGAATGCATGTGTTGCACAGACATACATTCAGGCAAGATATCTATAGACATAAAATTTCAAACTTAAACAAAATTTTGTCTGCAATTGGTTTTATCTGTGGATTCAGAACTTATGGAAAAGAAGAGTCAATTGGAGCAGATTCCTTCTGACACCTCTTGTGCTGGTTTTCTGTTGGACTTGGAACACAGCTCAAATGTGGTTTCCAAAACCTATGAGTCCCCCTAAATCCTGGCTCTTCAGTGTCCTGCCGCTTGACACACACAGGTAAGGCCTCATCAGACTGCTGCTGGATGGAGGCCTGCTTCTGAACAGTTTTTGATTCTTTCCTACACTGAGCAGTGTGCGCTTGCCTTGTTCCCTGCGTGAGAAGTTTCTACTTCTTGCTCTTCATTTTCCTTTCTACTCATTTATTTTATTTGTTTTTCTGAGATAAGATTTCACTCTGTAGCCCAGGCTGATTTGGAGCTCTAATATTTGTGTCTACAGTGCTAGGATTTCAGATGTGTACCAACATGCCCAGCTTGCTTCTTTTAATTTCTGTTTTTCTTTTCTTTTCTTTCTCTTTCTTTCTTTCTTTCTTTCTTTCTTTCTTTCTTTCTTTCTTTCT
>CABHPP010126718.1:0-10158 GCA_902168425.1 Peromyscus attwateri | reverse complement strand
TGTGCTTTGGAGGGTTTTGTGGGCCGTGGGTATACTGCAGACTATATCACATCTCTGTTCCCTTATAGAACTATTTCATCTCAAGGCAACTCTTATGTAGCTGTGACATATTGGAAAATAATCAGATGCTGTATATATATTTTAGAAAACAATGAGAATACACAGTCTCCTATTTGTCTTTATTCTGCTGTGTTCTTACAGTCTGCTATGCTCCTGAGTATGACGTACTGATACCATGACCTCAGGGTTGACTCCATGTGTATAGCTTAAATTAACACCCTCAGGTTTCAGATGTCAGGGGACAGCTTTAGACCATGCAGATGAAATCATTTAGGAGTATCAGCCTGAGGTCTCAGTGAACTGGAAAAATAAGAAATTAAAAAATGATGAAAATCCCAGCTCTATCACTTGCTGTTTGGCCCTGGGCAAGTAAGTTAATGTCCTGGGCAAGTTAGTTAATGTCTTTTTGCATCTGTTTCCTTGATTATGAAGTGGGAATAGTGATGACATTTGTAAATCTGCTCTGTGGATTATGCCAGATGCTGACTCTAATGGGTTTAAGCCAGTGGCAGCCTTGTACAATCATTTGAAAATGAATGTCCCCTCCATCCTCATGCCGTTTTTATTACAAAGCCATATGAGCAGATTCCCGACTGTCCAGTGTTTATACCCAGAGCCCCAGCATCTCAAAAGCCACATGGTGATGGATTACTCACAGAAAGCTGGCCCTGTGTCCAGAGGCTCCCTTTATGGCTTCAGAGCTGACTGGTTCGTATTTCTTGTAGGGGACATGCTGCTTGCAGCACACTCCACCCTCTGGGTCCCTTTGTCCCTTGCCTTCCTGGTGTCAAGAATGGGCAGAAGCTCTTTTCCTTTTCTATTTTCTGCAGAACTCTGAGAATTGGCACCATATCTACTTTATATGTTTGGCAGAATTCACCAGTAACACCACTGAAGCCTAGAGTTTTCTTAAAAGATTTCTTCAAAGATTTTGGGGCATAGAACTTGGAAAGCATCAACTTTTCTTGGAAAGTGTGCTATACATGTCAGTTGCATTTATAAGTTTCGTTTTGTTGGAAGCATTGTGCTAGTCGTCTATACGTACTAATTTTCTCTTTAGTTGTTCTTTAAATTATTGAGAAAATTGTTGAAATCACTGAGTCGTTTCTGTGTGGTTCTTTCAGATCCATCAGCTTTTCCTTAAGACTTTGAAACTCTGTTAGTTGGTGCATATATGTTGCAGACTATTATATCCACTTGGTGGATCAGCTCCTTTATCATATAAATGCCCTGTTCAACTCTGCCGAAATTCCTTATTAGGAAATGTACTTAATCTGATAGCTGAATAGTTAGTTACTCAGAATAGTTAGTTACCCTAGCTTAACGATGATTATGGTCTCCATGGTTTATCCTTTCCCATCCTTTTCTCTTTGCCTGTCTGTGGCTTGTAATTAACTGGACATCTTGGAGACAATGATTGTAGTGTTGTTATGATTTATATTTATTAACATGACTAGAGTTAAATCTGGGATCTTGTAAATTTTTTCTGTCTGCCTTGTCTCCTTTTTGTTCACGTTTTAGCTTTTGTGTTACCTTTTTATGACTTCCCTTGCTCTCCCTGGTTGCCATATTAACCCTGTCTGTTAAAGTTTTGTCCTGATGTGTGTGACTAGCTGACATTTGTGCTGTACATATTAACCTCCTAGTTTGCCTTCAGACAAGATCATGCCTCTTCATGTATAAGAATATACAGTGTCCGCTCCCCCTCTTTTCCAGTTACCATGTACTTCATATGTGCAGCTTCTATGAACCCAACAGTGTAGTACAAATAGTCTAATGTCCTAATCTAATGGCGAAGAATTGGAATAAATACATGTTCCTGCTTGTTTCTATTACTCTTTACTCCTTTGTATAAATCCAGACTTCCACTGGGCTTTCTTTCATTTCTACCTGAAAAGCTTTGTTAGTATCTGCTGTGGTTCAAGTCTGTTAGTGATGAATTGTATTAGCACTGTTAGAGTGAAAACCCCTTTAATTTACCCCCCCCCTTTTTTTTAAATATCTTTTTGCTAAGTAGAGAATTCTAGTTTGAAATTTTTATTGGTTGTTTCTTTTTAAAATCCTCAGTGTATTCTGGCCTGTATGTTTTATGATAAAAAGACTTTTATTCATAGACTCTGAATGCACTGTGAATTTTCCTGCCTCTAGCTGCTTTTTATCACTGGGTTTCATCAAATTCATGATATACTTTGCTGTGGTTTCTTCTCTTCTCTTCTGTTGGGTTCTTTGACCTCCTTGAATCTGTAGGCATACTGTTTCCATCAAAATAGAAACATTTTTGAATATCTTTTCTAGTTCTCCCTTTCCTGTCTGCTCTAGAGTCTACAGACATACTTCTTGTATGTTACACAATTTTGTCTTTTAAATTTTCTGTTTCACTTTGAATTGTTTTTTACTGCTATGCCTAAAAAAAAAAATTCCCTGATCTTTTCTTTTGCTGTCTCGCTTACTACTAATGCTATATAATTTACTTTTCACTTCAGATACATCCCTCTAGGAGTCCCATTAAGGGTCTTTTAAATTTTATCATTTATTATAATTTGTATTTATACTTGAGAATTCCATTACATATATGTAATGAAATAGAAATTTCCTCCTCCAATTCCACCTGCAACCCCTAACATATCTCTGCCCCAATTTTATGTCGTTGTCTTCTCCTCCTCTTCCTCCTCCTCCTCCTCCTCCTCCTCCTCCTCCTCCTCTTCTTCTAATAACTACTAAGTCCAGTTAGTGCTGCCCATATGTGAATGGGTATGGGGCCGTCCATTGGAGCATGGGAAACCTGTCTTGGAGAACACACTCCAAAAAGAAGGCGTTCCCTACCCCAGCAGCTATCATCTGCCAATAGTTCCTCAGTAAGCTCTCCTGGTGCCTGGAGAGTGCCCCCTCGCCCCCATCTATGCTGGGATTCTGACTGACTTGGTTTTATGCAGATCTTACATGGGTAACCACAGCTGCTCTGAGTTCATGAGAATGACACCATGTCCCGTCCAGGTCTCAGCATTTCACATGCCCTCCTCCATTCTCTGTCTCTTACATTCTCTCCACTTCCTCTTCTGCAATGTTTAGGAATTTTTTTTATGCCTTCTATTTCTCTTCTGGTTCTGTTCCTGGACATGTGAAACACTTTTGTAGTGACCACGTGACACCCTTTTCTTTTCTGCTAATTCTAACATCTGGGTTGCTTGGGGCTCTATTTCTGTTGATCAGGTTTTCTACTGATTGTGGACATTCTCCTCCTTCCCGGTACACCTGAGAGTCATTTTCTAGTTTTTTTTTTTTTCTGGATTCCAGACATTTTGAATTTTTACATTGTTGGATGCTAGACTTTACTGCATTTTTTATATGTATTTTGTGATAGTGTTAAGTGGCTTAGACCCAGTTTGAGTCAAAATCATATTTTTAAGTTACATGAGCTCAAGTCCACACAGCCTTTACCCTAGGGTTGATTTGGTTTTACTAGTAAGGTAACACTGTTGTGAGGATTCCCCTTGACACTTTGCTCTGACGGCTGGGAAAATGAACTACTATTCTCAGGTGTATAAGCTCCGGTGAGCTTTGGATGATTTTTCTCCTTGGCTTCTGTAATTTCTTCACACACATGCTCTGATCATCACTTAACCCAAATCCCTAGGTTACCCTGCAGATATCTAGATTAGGAATCTCCCACCCCCTGCTCCATGGCCTTCACAGTCTCTCTACCTTTCTAGACAGTGACTGCCATTTGGCATTTTGCCCAACAAATTCTAGTTGCCTAAGACTTGCTGACTCCCACTCACTAAGACATTTTCTCTGTCCCCTTCCCCCAACCCTCACTGCAAGGCTTTTCTTGAAGCCATGAGCTTCAGTGCATCCTGGGATGAGCTCCTGAGTACTGAGTGCAGCAGCAGCCCTGTGAGCGCAACCATCTAGAACTTAGTTTCAGGGCCCCCGGGGTTGCTCAGTCCTGCTCACAGACCCTACAGGCTTCCGGAGGGAGCTGCACTCAGGACCTCTGAAGTCATAGCTGAGAGCCTCCACACAGTAGTGAACTAGAAGTAATTTGCTCATGGCTTTCGTTTTTTTTATATTTAAGAACTTTTTTTAATTCATTTTACATACCAACCACAGATCCCCCTCTCATCCCTCCTCCCGCTCCTCCCCCCAGCTTCTCCCCTACCCCACCCTCACTCCACCCCTGCTTATGGCTTTCTTTACATCTATTTTTCCACTGTATTGGTTTTCTTTGGTTTTGTGTCTGCTTGAATTGGTGGTGGGAAGTGGAGGGGCCCGATAAGAGGACCAGTCAAAATGTAAAATTTTCTTTTAAAAAAAGATTTCTTTTATTAGTGTGTGTGTGTGTGTGTGTGTGTGTGTGTGTGTGTGTATGTGTGTGCATGTTTGCATGTGTGCACATGAGAGTGCCTTCAAAAGCCAGAAGAGGGTGTTGGGTCCCCCTGAGATGGAGTTATGGGTAGTTGTAAAGTACCTAATGTGGGTGCTGGAACTGAATTTGAGTCCTCTGTAAGAGGTACAAGCAATCTTAAGTGTTGAGCCATTTCTCCAGCCTCAAATGTAGTTTTTTTCTACAGAAAAACAAGCAAACAAACAACAACAACAAAATAACAGAAAACAAAAACCTGAAAGCAAAGAATCCATTCATCAATGATCAGGCATAAACAATGTAGCAGAGCTCTGGTTCTGTGCTCTGGT
This sequence comes from Peromyscus attwateri, assembly GCA_902168425.1. Taxonomy (NCBI): domain Eukaryota; kingdom Metazoa; phylum Chordata; class Mammalia; order Rodentia; family Cricetidae; genus Peromyscus; species Peromyscus attwateri. The sequence goes on along the minus strand of CABHPP010126718.1, from coordinate 5,406 downwards.
TCTGTAACCCTGCGTTCTGATGAAGATAACCTTGATGCCCATAGACTCCGTTTACTTTGATACTCTTTCCTGTCTAGGATTAATTGGCTACAGGATGGGAGTCAAGTCCTCTTTGGAAAAGTGAGTGGAGATTGCATCTATGTCCTCATTGACACATCGCACTCAATGAAGAGCAAACTGGATCTGGTGAAGGAGAAGATCATTCGGCTCATACAGGTGAGGTGGGCTGGTGTCTCGCAAACACACCTCCAACAGTCATTGTCTGTAGTGGCCCTGGGCAGTGGACAGGACCACACTGCACTAAAGGGTCCCTGAGAAAGTCAGTCCAGAAGTGCTCCCCGGCAATCAGACCTGTCCTCTGTTGGGTCCTTTTTGTCACCATCACCCCTGGGTCACTGAGGTGTGCGTCAGTACTTTCTGCCTGAAGTTGTGTCTAACCGATGATACGTAGAAATCTTTATTGTTTCCCAGATATTTATTATCTTGACATTTTAATTTAATTACCTGTGTCTATTAGGGAAACTGGCTCCAAAGTTGCACATGGGTAGGGGGTAGGCCTGTGATGGAGACTGTTTCTGTCCCACTCATCTGGTCTGCCCCTGAATCATTTTCTTGGTAGCAGGTTGCCTTCCAAATCCAGTTTCCATACCTGTAACCAGGTTTCACAATATTGTCATGAGTCTGTTGTGCTGATAGTAGACATCATTTAAGATATATAAAATAGAGCGTGTAACCAGTTTCCCTGGGGGGCAGGGGCAGGGGGCCATCAAGGCTGACGAAAGGCAAGCGAATAGGTCTGTACCAAATAATAGCCTTTCCCAAGAGGTGGTGGCCAAAATGATGACATTTTGAATTTTCTTTCTTTAAGCATTTAACATGCTTATTTAGCCTAGCTTTAATATCAGTATTAAAGTCAGTATTTAATGTTACAGTACAATGTTGCTTACATATACATCTGTGGCATATAATACTATCTATACGTTCATATGTAACATCTGTAGAGACCAAACATCCAAACGGTCTAATTTTGACTCAAATGCCTTTTTGCAGCAGAAACTTTTTTTTTCAATTGAACGTAATTTTTAGCTAGCTTCTAGAACTAAAAATGGATATTCTAGAGACTCTCTTCATCTTTGCCTACATTTGAGTGGTTTTATGGTTAAATAATAATTGTCTCTTCCAGGAACAGCTGAGATACAAGAGCAAATTCAATTTTGTGACGTTTGATGGTCAGGCAATTGCTTGGCGGGAAAAACTTGCTGAAATCAATGAAGATAATTTGGAACAGGCTGAGTCGTGGATTAGAGACATTAAGGTAAAATGTCTAGTCTGGGAGAAGTCTGAAAATGTCCCGTGAGGAATGAGCTTACACATAGGATGGAAATTATTGAGAAATGGATTGAGTTCCAAGAAAGGCAGTGTCTATACAAGGGCCGTTATTTGGCTACAAAGGTCACATTCATCCAATCTCGTTAGTGAGTATCATAAAGTTTAGATAAGCATCTATTTATAGTCATCATCCCTCGGTATCCATGGGAGATTGATTCCAGAACCTCCCCCGCATCTCACAAGAGCCACAGATGCTCAGATCCCTAATATAAAATGCTGTGAGAGTTGCAGAGAGCCCACACAAACCCACCATGTGCCAAAAATCATCTCTGCACAACTCACAACACCCAGTGCAAGTAACAGGTGTTATACTGTGTCATTTAGGGAATATGAATGGGGGCGGGGAGGGAGGAAGCCTGTATAGGTCCAAACAGACAATCTTTCATGCGTGTGTATTTATATATAGTATGCATATGCATGTTATGTGTGTCTATGCAGATGTGTGCATGCGAATGCAGGCATACATGAGCCACCAGGCTTGTGTGTAGACCAGAGAGCAGCCTTGTGTGTTGGCCCTCATCTTTCGTCTTGTTTTAGACAAGGCTTCTTTGTTATTTGCTGCTTCCATCCACCAGGGTAGCTATCCAGTGAGCTTCTGGGAGTTCTCTGCCTTTCATCTCGCCATAGGGGCGCTGGGATTACAGACGCACACAATGGCACCCAACTTTTACATGAATTCTGAGCATTCAAACTCAGATACTCATCTCATCGTTTGCAGAGCAAGCCACCACCCCAGCCCTAGACACAATCACTCGAGAATGCACAAGCATATGTGCATGAGTGAGTGTGTGTGTGTGTGTGTGTGTGTGTGTCTGTGTGTGTGTCTGTGTGTGTGTGTCTGTGTCCATGCACATGCATGTGTACTCATTCCACAGTTGGCTGGATCTGTGGGTGTGTCACCTTTGGACAAGGAGAGATGGCTCTCTTTCCAAATCTGTCCTGGGCTCAGGTTGCAGCCTCGTGATGAAGACAGATTTCAACAGATAATATTTTGGGTGCTCAGGCGTTCAGATCTGTCCCATCTGACACTCCATCAGTGTTTCAAAGGCTCAAAGGGGCCACTGCAGCTGTTGCTAACACTGAACTTTGTTCAGAAGCAATGAGCTCCTGGAGACAGTACAGTCTGAGCATCTAAGGCTGAGAGCAAGAAGAGAGAGGAGGAGGAGGAGGAGGATACAGGGAGAGAGTGAAGTCATTTCTCAGGTCTGCATTTTTCTTGGCGATCAGGGAAGCTGTTGATTCTTGTCACGTGGGCTACTGGGAAGGATGTTCTTCTAGAATTTTCTTTTGCCTTGAGCTTCTTTTAAGTTTGAATGTGCTCCAGAACCATATGGCATTCCAGATATTTGAGAGACACTTAAATATCCAAGACAGAGCTGTTAAAAAGTTACTTAAAATAGCTCACTGCTTGAGTAGAGTCCTAGATCCGCTCATCAGCCACACCAGACAGTATCTGAGCTCCCAGAATCCTGGCTGATTAAAGAGGCCCAGGCAGACCCTGGGATGTCCCCAGTTCTTTTGGGATTGTTTGTAAACTGGGAAAGGAAGGAAGTACGTTGAATACGAAGATAATATCTTTAAGTAATTGGATATCTTATCCTGTGATAGAGTGTCAAGGTCATATTCAACTTACTAAGTTTCCAGTATTACCAATGTTCTCTTCTTCTTACACACTACCAGTAAGAGGAACTATGTTGTTAATGGAGAGCTTGCTATCTAATGAGGTATTATACGTTCAATCTTATTGGGTAAAAACATCAGTGGGTTCTGCTTTATTCCCATTGGTACTGTTAACAGATGCTAGTTCAGTTTAATCAGAGCCCATGAGATTTTCCACTTAAACATTTCCGACTGCAGCATCTCCTTAGTCTCCCCCAGCAGGAAAAAGCTTCTTGGTCTTCCTTGGATTTACATGATCTTGACTTGAAGAACCCTGATTGATATTTTCTAGAACATTCTTCAGACTTTTGTTTTTGTTTTGTGACACTGGGAATTGAATCAGAGCTTTGAACATACTAGGCAAGTGGTCTCACTGAGGTTCATCCTTAGCCCTTTAAAATTTTCAGTTTAAGGTTAGAGTTGCTAAGTTGCCTAGGCTGGCCTTGAACTTACAGTCTTCCTGTCTCAGTCTCTTAAGTAGCTGGGATTGGAGGTGTGTGCCATGATGCCTGGCTTCTTCTGAGGCAATCTCTTGTTGTATAGCCCAGGTTGGCCCAAATCCAGCTTCCCATGAGCCTCCCAAGTGCCAAGATTATAGCAGGAATCACTGTGCCCAGGCTACATTGACTTTCTTCTTTTTTTTTTTTTAACAGCCACCCTGTTTTCATTAGGTTTCTGTATTGCTGTACAGTTGAATTTCTGTGATTCTGCTTTTGGATCATTTCTTTATTTATGCTGGCTCTGAGTGGGCATTTCTCTTCCCTTTGAAGGTTCTTTGGTTAATAACAAAGCTTGCATTTGGAGGCGTTTCCATTGTCCCAGCATAACCTACTAATGGGCACAGATTTCCCCATCAGCATGGTGGGAGCTGCATTCTATAGATTTAAGTGTTTTACTTAATTTTCCATAATTTTAGTAAGTTTTCAACTTTTCGTGTTTTTTTTGAACCATGAATTATTTAAAACTCATTATTTGATTTCCAAGTGTTGGGAGATTTTCAAGTTGTCTTTCTGTTATTAATTTTGATTCCGTGATGGCTGAAGGCAAACTTGGCATGATTTAAATTATTCTTAAATTTGTAAAGTGTTTCATAAAAATTGAAAAACTGATTAAAACACTTAAATTTATAGAATGTAGCTCCCACAGTGCTAACCATTAAAGAAAATAACCATAATTGGTTATTTCTCTATTGTTTTTTCTTTTTCAGCTTCATCAAATTTTGCTTTGTGTATTTTGAAACTCTGCTGTTTGGTGCATATATATATATTTAGAGTTGCTGTCTTTGTAGATTGAGTCTTTTGTCATTATTTAATGTGCCCTTTTGTCCCTAGTAATTTTCACTGCTCTAAAGCGTGTAGTGAGTCAGGCTTTGTAGTACATGCACATCCCAGCACTTAGGAGCAGAGGCAGGAGGATGATGAGTTGGAAGCCTTCTTATCTACCTAGCAAGACCTTGTCTCAAAAACAAAAATAAAATTACAAAAACCAAAAAAAAAAAACCTCCACCCCCGAAAACTAAAGTGTGCTGTTAGCATCGCCATTCCTGCTTAAAAGAATAAACCTACAATGTGCATCACTTTCATCCTTTTATCTCCAGTTTATCCATGTTGCTGTATTTGAAGTGGCTTTTCTGTAGACATTAAGGGATCTGGTCAAGATTTTGTAAGTTCTCCAATCTCTGCCAAGTAATGGGGTATTAAGACCATATGTATGTATTATTGATATCTAAGGCTAATGTCTACCATTTGGTTGTTTGCTTATTGTAGAATCCTTGGTTTCATTCTTTTCTCTTGCCTTCACCTGGGTCCTTTGGGAACTTTTAGTGTTCCATTTTAACTTACTCATTTTAGTTTTTACTGTAGCACCTTGTGTGGTTTTCTGAAAGCTTGTTCTAGTGGCTTTCTGTATGCAAAGTTGTCATGTATCACAGCTCCTGATCCTGATGTATTATGACTTCAAGTGAACAAGCCTGATTTCAATTTACACCCCTTATGCTCCATACATATTAAAAGTGTAACTGAAATGGCTCTTCTGTATACAATCATTATTGGTATGCAACCTGCTTAAACTGTAACACATGATTTGAGAACTTTGGGGAGTTAAGGATGGTCTCCTGGAATGACCTCCATGCTCAGGGTTTGATTTTCTATTATTGTTTCTTTTGAGTCATAAGCTGCCATTAGCCACCCTTTAAAGATGAGACTCAGCAATAGAGTCTCATAGCTCTCCATCAGTCCTGAAGTAGGTATTTTCACCAGATGTGAGTTACGACTGGAGATCCATTTCTTTCAACACTTGAAACAAGTTGGACCACTTCCTTATGTCTCTGTGGTTTCAGAGGAGAAGTTGCTGCCCCCC
>CABHPP010126716.1:46633-59423 GCA_902168425.1 Peromyscus attwateri | reverse complement strand
GAAGGAAGGAAGGAAAAAGAAAGAAAGAGAGAGAGAGAGAGAGAGAGAGAAGAGAAGAGAAGAGAAGAGAAGAGAAGAGAAGAGACGAGACGAGACGAGACGAGACGAGAAGAGAAAAGAAATACCTGGTGTTGGTTATGCTGTGGCGCTGTTCCTTGTGGCTGGCCGCCACCTGCGGCGGCCATGCCAGTGGAGGAGAGTGCCGATTGGAAGAATCACAGCCATGGTTACCTTTTTAGAGCTTTATTGGGAGAGAGTGGGGGGGAGAGAGGGGGAGGGTGAAGGGGGAGAGAGAGGGCGAGAGGGGGGCCGGCGGAAGGAAGGAGCGGAAAGGAAAGAGAGGGGCGCACAGAGGGCCCACCCGCTTTTTAGGCTGGGATGCCATCGCAGGCTGATGACGCAATTAAGGACCAAATCCTTACACCTGGTACTCGGGCCCGTGGTCCAGTCAACCGTTTATGCAGTCCTGCTGGGTACAGCCACTAGGAAACCTAGATGGGCTCCAGCAGACAAAGATGTCGGTCGGTGCCTTGCTCCTTGCCTTTCTCCTCAGATGGTCTCTTCCTGAACTGGAGGGAGGTCGTGACAAGCAAGCCCCACAGCCCCCTGTCTCTGCCTTCTGAGTGCTGGAGTCACTGGCATGTGTGGCCACTAGCAGCTTTCCTCTAGCTTCTGGAGATTTGAACTTGGGTTCAAAAAAGAAAGAAAGAAAACTTTTTAAATCTTTTGTTTGTTTTTTGTTGTTTTTGTTTGTTTTTTTACTTTTTATTTATTTTTATGTCTTTTCTGTGTCATCGATTCCTGTTCTTGCTTCCAGGCTTAGGTCTGGTTGACTGTTTAACTGGTCTTGAGATGGCTCCTGGTCAGGGGTCTTCACGTCTCCTCGTGAATCACCCAGAATTCACTGCGGACTTTCTCCCTCATCCCTGTGTTGGGTAGACTCCTTAAACCTTGAACACTACTCAGTTGCAGACATTTTAGAATTGTAATTTGAGTTCTCTTTTGAACCGTGACTGTTTTGTGGGTCCATTATTTGATGTATTAGATGTCTGTCATTTGGTGCTTGTCTGTCTGCTGGTGTCTGACTAAATCCCATCATGACTAAAGACGGCTCCAAAGGGTCTCCCTTCCTAAACTCTGCTGAGACTTTGATTACAGTTCCCCCTGTCCCCAGGTTCAGTGAATGCTCCTTTTATACCCCAAAAAGGACATCTATTCTGCATTTATGGGGTGTGATTCACAGAAATCCTCCTGCCTCTGCCTCCCCAGTGCTGCTGGACCTGGCACACCAGCATAGTTTTAAGGAAGAGGCTGCAGTCCACCTTTAATTGTAATAGTGACCGTCCCTAATGACATCTCTTCTGTGCTTTAAAGAAATACCTTAAAGGTCTGTGCCACCCAGTGGGGACAGTTGCAGACCTTGTGACTTGACAGCAGTCCTCCACCCTACCTCCTTTTCCCTTTTTATAGTAGTTACTTTCTGTTGATGCGCTGCCCGGTTCCTCGTGTGGTCAGCCTCTGACCTGCAGATACTCGTGTGTAGCAATTATGACTGAGTTTGCTTGTGAGACAATGATACCTGTGCTTCTCTCCTTTCAGAGAACGGTGTGAACGGAGCGGTCACATCAAACGGAGCAGACTCGCCCCGTAATAGGAAAGAGAAGTCTTCATAGTGGATCGTCAACTGATGGATTAATGGCCCCCAAAGAATCTGCTTTCTGCTCTGTCTTTTGGCACATTTAGCGATTTTTCTGTTCTTGAAAACACAGTTTATGCTCTTTGATTTCTGCTGTTGTACTGTTCCTGCATCTTAAAGGGCATTCGAGGGGAGGGTGGTTACCATGAGTGAGAAAGGATTTTAGCGTAGACTCAGCTACCTGCCTTCAGAATAGTTGAGGGACCACCACCTGTTTTATTTTGCTTCTTGTCTTGAACATTTTTTCTAATGGTTCGGGGAAAGACCATTTACAGAAACCCCGAATAACCAGTCACAATTTTTCTTGCTCTCACCGATTTTTTATAATATTAGCAAGGTGACCTGTTCTAAGAAGGTCCTATTTTTTAAGTTGTCTTTCAGGGTAAAATGGAAATACTATAAAGTCAGATGTCAAACTTTTAATGTTTTCAGTGTTCTCTAATTTTTAGGAGTTTTTTGTAGCCTTTACACCTGGAAAAAAGATTTGTAAAATCACCAAAATAATTGTGTGCTTTATTTTCTAGGTAGTGGTTGTAGGTGTTACATCCCATAGTAATTGCAAGATTTATTGCCGTATATTGGAGCAGATGTCTTACTAACGTAAGAGTACTTAGGAAGTGAAGTCTTGTGCATTTTCAACATATATCAACTGGCAATCAGAAAATGTTTACTGTGAAGAGGAATATCAACTTACATAGCCCTTTTTGGTATGTTTATTAATTCTTAATGGGGCTTGTAAGTTTGATAAGCATAGCATCTTAATGAAATACCATTTAACCTGCAAACCCTTTGAAAATGTAATGCCTACTTGATTTATATCTATAAAAAGGTGTCAGGTAATTATATTTGGAAAACTAATGCACTAACTTTAAAGAAATTGAAAATTCAGGTGGTTAGTCTTAACAGAAGACATGCTTTATGTTATACTATAGCTTTGGACCCATCTTTAATTGAGAAACATTTATCTGTATAAAACATATTTTTGGATAAATATATATATATATATATTTGTATCTACAGAAAGGCTCTAAAAAGCATTTGAGTAAAATATTGGTTCCCTTTTCTATAGTTCTCCCGCCACCCCTTACGTTTGGTCTGTCCGCTGTCGCGTTACAGTACACGCAGTGCTCTGTTTGGTGTCCACGTCCTGTTCCCATCTCTCACTTCTGTCACCAGCTGAAAACTGTTCGTGCCATTTTGAATAGAAAAGCTGCGGGGCCCTGGGCCTGTGGCTTAAGTTGCCATGCTGCTAGAAAGTTGTGCTTTCTCTTTCCAGCTGTTAACCTAACTTCCTGGGAAAAGTAGTAGCTCTCTGTAGCATTACCAAGTGTCTGTGGAACCAAATTTCTGCCATTCAAACTGGCATTATATTGAGAAATCAATCAAAATAAAAAATTTTTACTTTCAAAAGCTGCTTCCTGTCCTTCACTGTTACGTTCATGCTATTTTGAGCGTATGTTCTCATTGTAATGTACTATTAAAGTCCCTATCCTTCATAAGCAAATACGCTTCCTGGTACCCAAGCAGTGGTGACTGTGGGGAATAGCAAGTGTTCCCTCCTCTTCTGACTGGAACTGTTTTGAGGTATTTGCAACACTGTGTTCAATACAGTAGACTGCGTTTCAGGAAAGGAAAAAGAGGGCCCTTAGCGTGTGATTAGAACTTCACAAGCCACACAGATAGACACAGTCTAGTTGTAAATTGTGCACCCTGGATCCCAGCTTCCTTAGACCCTGTAGAAGGTGCCCTTGCTGTCTTCCAGTCCTGCTGAGACTGATGCTATCGGCTGGACAGAGTGAGCTGTGAAGCCTAATGGGAACAGATCTGTGAACTCTGAGAGCTGCTGTTAGCTTCTAGGCTCCAAGTGGCCTTGAACTAGCCCTCCTGGGATCCACTTTCTCCCTAAAATAGTCTCTTGCCTGAGATTAGAATATAGTTGGGAATAGTCTGGTTGGAATATTCAAGGATGGAGATATTAACCACATTCTGCTAAACCTAAACAGTCTTACGAAGGAAGTACTTAGGTTCAGAACTTGTGGGCCCAGCTTGTATAGGAAATGGGAGGGAGGCTCTTGGTTGCAAAGATGTGTGTGATTAGCAAAAACCCTCTACCACTGTTAAACCTGGGGTGTTGTCAGGCATGTTCTCTGAAAAGGAGTTCTAATTGCCTACAAACGGACAACAGTGAACATGTCTTTTAAGAAGAAAAATCCCACTCACTAATCACCTGTTTGCATATTGAGAGCTTGGGTTTAAGAAGTAACCCTGACTCACTGTCACACCGCAGCTTCCAGAATGTGTTTCTTCGCATTTTTTTGTTTGTTTGTTTGGTTGGTTTTTGGTTTTTCTTTTAAATTTTGTTTTGTTTTGGGGGGAGGGGGGATGGTCACATTGGGACAGGGAGATAAGTGGGATTGGAATGTATGGTGTGAAATCCACAAAGAATCAATAAAAAAAAAAAAAGAGTAAAAAAAAAAAAAAGAAGTAACCCTGGAGAAAATTCTAGGAGATAATGCTAGGAGATAATGCAGATGTCACAGGAGAGCCACATTGGCATACAGCCTGTTCCATTTGAAGAGGGACTCAGAGCAGCTTTGGAGTCGTCTTAAAGCTCCCAACCATTTACAGAAGACGGCACAGCCGCACACATCTCCAGAGCACACAATGGAAACGATTTACAAAGGCAACCCGCTTCTGTTTGTCCAAGAATGAGCTGCTTTACAGAAAGTTGCACCATAACTAAATGACACATTAACAAGGCTTGTTGAATGCTATTTGGGGAAAGGCTAAACCAGTTTGTCTAGCTCAACTGTCTATTGAAAAGATTATTAATGTATTTATCCAACCTGCAATCAAAGTCTGAAGAGGCCAGGTCCATGACATTCACGACCATTTATAACCTAAGTAGATCATTAAAAAAAAAATCTAATAGGCTTCATATTTTAACCAATTTAAGTAATCGATAACCTCATTAGGTTCAGCTGACTAATAGTTACACTAGTAAGATTAGTTAAGCCAGCACTCAAGCTTGACTCCACTAGTCGGTTCTACAGATGTCTGTCACAGCTTTCAGTGGTAAATCCTTGACTTGGAAGTTTTCAACCTTACAGTGATTCAAAAGCTTACCCATCCAACCATTCTGTGTCTTCCTTTGGGGACAATAATTGGTCAAGTCATATGAACTACTCAATGCTTTATTATAAAACAGGTCTTGTGTTAGGTGATTTTGCCCACCAGTAGGCTAGTGTAAAGCATTCTAAATTAGGTGAGTTAAAATGCATTATACTGTTTATAGATTTCCAGCTTGCAGTGAGGTTATTGGGATGAGGTCCCACAAGTTGACTAATAGTAATAGAAGCTATCTCTCTGGGTAGTTCCTGTACCCAGGGCACTGACACCCTATACATCAAAAGTACATAGGACTCTGTGTTCTTTAAATCTCTGCTCACCAGGTTGGGACCAATGTCATGAACATTGTGAGTTGAAGTTTTACAACTTGTTGGGCATGATGCTTTGGCATGCTACTCAAGGTTCCACGGTGGCTGCTCTTAGGCCAGTAGAGTGACCAGCATCACAGCCAGGGTTACAGCAAACCATTGGAATACTGTGACCATGTTTAACAAACACATCTCCATAAACATCAGTATCTGTCTGGAGTCTTAGAAGTATGTGACAACCATAAAAGCCAATTCCACGTGTAGTTTATCTAAAGATGCTGTTAAAATGGGGATATAGTTAACGAAGCCACCTTCCCGTTGGCCGGTTCATAAAATGTCCCGAGTTTACTGCTGCTTGGAGTCCCTGCCCTTCCTACTAGAAAGAAACTCCAGATTAGAAGGACATGGCATGATATTTTACTGAGTTTGAGCTGACCTTGGAAAATGTCCTGGAAATCACATTTCGGCAAATGGGTGAGAAGGCCTGGACGGAACAGCTTCTGTGGGATCATTCATGGTAAGAGCCCTGTGAGAGCACTTAAGAATGCAGTTTAAGTGCTAAGGACACAGGTCATTGAGACATTTGTGTAGCCTCGTTGAGGAGTCCAGTCCCCAGCACTACACGATAAAACAATGCAATTGAATTGAACTGATTTAGATCACTAATGAGCTCAAGAGCAAATAGAGTAGCCCTTTTATACATCATGCTGATGATTCAAAAATCAAATAATAGTTCTTTGTAACAGGCCAGAAGACAAAGTGTCTACGCTGTATATACTAAATACAAGATGAATGAGAAGTAGGGTTCTAAAGAACGAATTTAGTTCTCTGGGACTGGGGGTTGGAAGACTACCCAATTGGAGCGATGGGTGATTTATGTGTTTTTATATGAAGCTTTGAAAAAATGAGACTATGTATAGCTGGGTTGAACTTCATCTTCAAAGAGACCCTTTCAGAACTGTAGCATCATCAATCATTCTCAGTGGACAGAGGGCCCGTTTCAAACCTAGAAGGAATTTCTTTGTTGATACAGTACGGTGGGTCAACTTAGTCTCCACACAGAAACGCTGGTACAAAAAGAATGTGACACGGAGAGACAGCCACTTTCACAGAAGCAAAGCTTCCAGAAGAGAACATTTATAGACTGTCTACTGGCTGTCATACAGCAGCCTGCCCTTTCCTATAGCACAGCAACTTAATTTTGCAGAGCCTGTGGGGTTTTTTTTCTCCCTCTCTTTTTTTTTTTTCCCCCCAGAGCTGAGGACCGAACCCAGGTTCTTGTGCTTGCTAGGCAAGCGCTCTACCACTGAGCTAAATCCCCAACCCCTCTCCCTCTCTTTTTTATGAATAAAGAACTTTAAAAGCCATCTTGTGGAATGCAGCTTCACTTTTAAGTAATCACTGTTCTTGTTTGGCTGTTTTGATGAGCACTATGTTCTAATTAGAGTCCAGCGGCTCTTGTTTAGAAGGCCACGCCAATCACGCCCCATTATGTATTGCTCTAGAGTAAGTGCCCATCCGTGGCTGCTGCAATCACCACCCTGGTTTTCCACTCCGCTCCGTCCACGTCAGCGCCCCAGCCTCCAGAGGTAAGAGCAGCTGCACTGGCTGTACTCATTAACCCAGCCGTCCTTGACATTTGTTCCTTTATTTTTCCCTAATGTCACAAATCCTCCGCTTCCAGCCTGCAGTGTTTTAGATTGATTACTTCAGCTGTTTGCTATGCAGGATCTGTGCTTCATCTCAAATCATGACAGTCACAAGGCCAGAGAGAAGACCCGTGTTCTAAGCACGCGTGGCCACAGCGTGTGGCCAGCATGGGGGCCAAATTGAAAGCGCGTCAGACCTTACCTTGCTGATCTGAAAGTTTGCATTTCGGAACGATGGAAATGAATTTCTCTTTGGTTTCCCCAGCTGCATGAAAAACCAAGTTAGTGTTTGCACTTGCAATTATTTTTATTTTTTTTTAAGAGGTTCTTGCTGTGAAATGCATACCAGCCTCTAAAACCCGCGGTCCACTTGCCTCAGCCACCGAAGGGCTCAGTTTGTCACCACGCCTGGGAGGAACATGTTATACTAAGTTTCATTTCAGGAAAACTGCATCGCAATGGGGTTCCATCCCTGAGAGGCTCGCATTCCCTTTTAGCTCAGCAAGTGTCAGTTCATATCCAGACATGCTCCGGCACCATCGTTCCCGGCATGTTCAAGGGAAGAAGTGGGAGAGAGATGTTCGTTTTCATATCCTGTTAAGTTACACAGGACCAACCTCCTGAGAATCCCTGAAATCCCCTCCACAGCCCAAATGCCATAAACTGGGTGCCTCGTAAGCAACAGAAATTACTTCCGTCACTCCAGAGCCTGGGAGCCCAGGATCAAGGCACGGCACATCTAGTGTTGTAGGGACCTCTTGCTATGTATGCTCTTACCTCGGGGCAGCAGCAAGCAGCTCCATCGGGCCTCTTTGAGACGAGAATAATTCACTCACAGAACCCACGAGACTCAGTTATCTGCAAATTCCCCACCTCCGCACCATCACCCTGGGGGATTCCCACATGAGTCCGGAGGTGGAGCAGAAACCACACTCAGACACAACACCGATAATATTGTTGATTCTAAAATACACTCCCTTTGTACACTGGCACATTTTTCTTGGTGGTACATAAAAGATAGTTCGGATGTTTATCTGAGTGCTCCGCCCTCACGGATGCATTTGTGTTAGTGTTACAGGAAACATGTATGTTCCAGATCCTCCCCTGCCAGCTCTGCCAGCTCTGCCACGTGGTGATACGGCGGGAAGGCTTTACCAAATGGGACCCCTAGATCTTGTGCTTCCCAGCCTCTCCAACCCAGACCCAATAACTTTCTATTTATTATGAATTACCCAACTTCACATTCTGTTAGAGCAGCACAAAACTAACAAATTCTTAAGCTGTCTGAGGTAAAACAAGAATTGCTAACATTTATTGAGAGAGTTGCCAGCCTCAGCATTTCAAGTGCTAGCTAATCCCCCTCATTGACACTCTCCTTGGCACCCTATGAATACGTAACGACCATGGTCAGCCCCCTTTTCTTTTCTTTTCTTTTCTTTTTTTTTTTGGTTTTTCGAGACAGGGTTTCTCTGTGTAGCTTTGCACCTTTCCTGGAACTCACTTGGTAGCCCAGGCTGGCCTCGAACTCACAGAGATCCGCCTGCCTCTGCCTCCCGAGTGCTGGGATTAAAGGCGTGCCAGCGGTGGTGGCGTATGCCTTTAGTCCCAGCCCCCTTTTCTAACTGAGGAGTCTCAGTGGTGTCAAGCGATTGGCAAGGGGTAAAACTAGGCTTTCCAGCATGGGCATGTTTGATGCTACCTCTGCCCTTCACAAGGTCCTACTTCACAAATTATATGTTTTAGGGAGGAGACAGGGTGGGTGTGGGGGAGGGAAAGAAAGGAAAGAATCGAGAAAAGAGGATGGGGGGGGGGGGCTCTCTGAAAAGGAAGTAAGCCAAGAAGCCCAGGGTGAGGGTGATTTGTGCAGGAGCAGAGGGAAGAAGCATTTGTTAGAACTTAGGACAGAAAGTGCCATGAGCCAATGGAGGCGGAAGGACAGGGGCCAGGAGGTCAAAGTTTGAGCCTGGCTTCCTGTCTCCTCATATCTATAGCCTCCCTTTGAGGTACTGTAGCAACCCTCCATCCTTTCTTGAGGTACTCTAGCATCCCTTCTCCCACAGTGTCCAGCAGGAAGCTTAGCCTGCAGGCCTCTACAGTTCTGAGCCTAGGAAAGGAGTATATTCACGCTCCCACTACCCTGTACCACGCCGGCCCTCCGCAAGACACAGGCAATAGCGAAATTTCTTTGGACTCCCCAAGCAAGGTCTGAAAGCCTGATTGTAAAGCGCCCAGTTATTTTCCAACATGTTAAGTGAGCCTGGACACCACAGGACTAGTCCTGAGGGTGTGGGTATGGTCTGCATCTCTCCGAGAGGCTAAGAGGAACAGCCACTGACTTCCATGGATAAGCAAGGGTCACACTAAGTTTCCGAGCTCTGATTTAAAACAGTCAACTGCAGAGGACCTGTGCTCTACCTGTCCCTGCTGTGAGAAATTCTTGTCCTGTTTGTGATTCGTATGCCTTCTTAAATTTGGTTTGAGACAGGGTCTCCCTATTTGCCTTAGACTGGTATGATCTTGTGGTTCTTTTGCCTCTGCCTCCCAAATGTTAGGATTACAGGCAGGCAGCGTTAGCTGTATGGATCTTTTAGATTTCATTTTCATCTACTTTGAAAAATATTTATCCATGATAGATTCATATCCTCATCTCAATCCTCCCCCACCCTGCCCAGCAGTCTGAGGAATACTATTCTGAGCCCAAGTGGACTTCCAAAGCATCCCACTCAGGCAGCTTCCAGAAGGACCTAGAAGTCAGAAGGGAGCTATTATCACCCTATAGTCTCCCATTCAAATCCAGACTCTGGATTTCAGCCAGCAGGAGGCGTAGGTTCAGAAGCTTTGGGAGGCCAGCACACTCCCCTTGAAAGTCAGGCCTTAAACCAGCTCATGGCTTCTCCCTGAGTGAAAGCTTGACTCACGAATGGTAAACCTGTAACAGCCACAGAGAGCTTGGGGATCCCCAGGATATCTTTAGAGCCACATGTCAGGTCAGCTGCTTCTCACTGTAAGACATCAAAAAAAGTCTTGAGCTCACAGAGGATGATGTCTAATCTTGATTGTCAATTTAATAGGGCTTAGAATCACCTAGAAGGCAAATCTCCGGTCTATTTGTTGGGGTGTTTCTAGTGAAGTTTAACTGGGGAGGAAAGATCCACGCTGAACACCAGTGGCATGTTCCGTGGGCTGGGATCCTTAACTGAATAAAAAGCAGCAAGTGAGCAGCACACAGCAGTGTGGTGTTCATCTCTCTCTGCTTCCTGACTGTGAATACAATGTGACCAGCTGTCATGGCTTCCGCTGCACTGTGGACTGTTCCCACACTGTGAATCCACTTCCTTCCTTCAGTCTCTGCCAGGTATTTCATTCAAACAGTGAGACAAGTAAGTAACTACGATGTGTCAAACAATAGGTTCCTTCCTCACACTTCCAAAGTTCATTTCTTTTCTTTGCTGGGTACTGTATTGTTTAAGGCTCTATGAATTTAACTTAAAATTCTAGAAATGAACCAGGCAGTGGTGGTAGAGGCAGGCTGATCTCTGAGTTCAAAGCCAGCCTGGTCTACAGAGCGAGTTCCAGGACAGCCAGGGCCACACAGAGAAACCCTGTCTTGAAAAAAAAAATCTAGAAATGAAAGGATATGGAAAAAATAAATGTAGTTCTCGTGTGCTCAGGTGTCTCAGCACATAAGTTTCAAAAGCCAACTTTGCTCAGGTAAAATCCAGGCTACTTATCTGCTTGAGAAAGACTAAAATGATTAGGTTTCTCTAAGTGGAATTCAGAGATCATGACCTAGAATCCATAGTCTTTCACATTCCCCTTTAGAGTCTCGTAACAAAAATCCAGTAAGACCAAGTTAGAAAATGGATGAGGTCTGTCCTATAACAATCAAATTGGACTACAACATCCAGTAGGCAAGGACCTCCTCTCCTCTGAGGGACTCCGAAGGAAGTGAAGTCTATGTGACCAGGCCACAGAGAGACACCCAAAGGGGGAAAGTGCAGTCTATGGAAGAAACCATCACTGTTGACATGAGTCCATTTTATGAAGACTTGACCAGACCAAAGCAGCTGGGCCTGGAAACCTGCCTGGGAGCCACAGGGGAGTGAGAGAGACAGACACAAGTAACATTGCAGCTGGGATCAGGTAGGCCATTGTTGGTTTTTTGGTTTTTTTTTTCCACTCTTTTGCTCTTTTGAGGGGCCTGCCACCCAGCTCCCAAATAAAACACACACAGAGGCTTATTTATTCTTAATTACAAATGTCTGGTCTTAGCTTGGCTTGTTTCTTGCCAGCTTTCCTTAACTTAAATTACTCCATCTACCTTTGGCCTCTGGGCTTTTCCCATTCTCTTACTTCTGTAAATCTTATTCTTACTCTGTGGCTGGCTATGTAGCTGGGTGGCTGGCCCCTGGAGTCCTCCTCCTTCTCTGGCTTCTTCTTTCTTTTCTTCTCCTACCTTTCTCCTTCTGTATATTGCCTCTGCCTGCCAGCCCTGTCTATCCTTTCCGCTGCCTTGTTATTGGCCATTCAGTTCTTTATTAGACCATCAAGTGTTTTAGACAGGCACAGTAACACAGCTTCACAGAGTTAAGCAAATGCAACATGAACAAAAGTAACAAACCTTAAAACAATATTCTAAAATATTTCCCCCTTTTTGTCTAAACAAAAAAAGAAAAATTTTTAACTTTGACATAATAAGACTGTATAGAATTAGAACAATTTTCAAGGAAAGATTACATTCACAATGTAATGAATTCCAGTTCATTTGTGTCTGGCAAATTAAAAGAAAATACTCCATTATCTGTCCTATCTTAATGAATCTAAAGTTTTATTCCTAATTTACTCTCTATCATAACGAAGGAAAACTGCAACTATAACTACCTAGTCTTTAACTCCATCAAAGACCCCAGAAGGATAATATTATTTGATTAAACAAAAGGTGCATTGCAAACAACTTCCAAAACTCTAGAAATGATAGAGACATCTGACTGCCTGGACAGTCACCCAAAAGTTCCTCTGCAACGTTGGGGTATTGATCTTCAGCCTACAGGCCCAGAGTATCTGTCAGACTTCCCAGTGAAGTAAGAAATTTGAAGGACTGTCCTGCTTTGTATTGGAAAAATTCATCAGTCACTTTCCTCTGTGTCCTGCAGAATGTCTGGCCAATTCTTCCACGAAGCAGGAATCTCAGAGGACTGTTCTGCCTTGTTTTGGCAAAGTTCAATAGTCTTTTTCCTGTGTATCCTACATGTTCAGTCTGCACAGCACATTTTCAGCAGTCAAAGGCAAGAGCAGTTTCTTTGTCTGGTGGCTAACATTGTCACAATGAAAGCAAACTCCATAAGGAGTTTCTTCAATGCCCATCATCTTCTCTGAAGTAAATTGTGCTGCCAAGAGCAGATGTCTCACTGTTATGAAAAACCTTAAGTTAATAAAACATTTTAACTGCCATATTCTATAGGTCTTTGAAGTATTTGAAGACCATCTATCTAAAATATATCTATTTAACCTAGAAAATACACCTAACATATCTATAAT
This sequence comes from Peromyscus attwateri, assembly GCA_902168425.1. Classification (NCBI taxonomy): domain Eukaryota; kingdom Metazoa; phylum Chordata; class Mammalia; order Rodentia; family Cricetidae; genus Peromyscus; species Peromyscus attwateri. The sequence continues at coordinate 47,103 of CABHPP010126716.1, read as the reverse complement.
TTTGATTGTTATAAATGACTAACTACTGACCTATGTTTCTTGATTATCCTATATAGTTTATAATAATAGCTTTCAAAAACTAGAACTTTACCTTACATTTTTAAATGAGCTGCATAGGTACAATACGTTAAACAAGAGTTGAAACATATATACAATATATGGTAACAAAAACAACCTTAAATTTGTATTAATATACAAAACCCCTTTAGATGAGAGTAGAAACATATACACAATGTAACAAAAATAACCTTAAATTTGTACCAATACTATATTCCCCTAAATTATAACAAGCATCCATAACTGTCCAAATATCCATTATCAGGAGCTATTGCAGGCTGCAGGATTATGCAGTGAGAAATTCAGCTGTCATACAAAGGTCAACCCACCAGAGCCAAGGGTATTGGCATTATTGCTTTTTGAATGAATTGGCTGTTTCTTTGTTTTTGTTTGTGTTTGTGTTTGTGTTTTTC
>CABHPP010126716.1:0-46623 GCA_902168425.1 Peromyscus attwateri | reverse complement strand
CACACACACACACACACACACACACAATTTTAAACCAAGATTTGATGACTTGATATCTATAAAAGAGCATGCCTCAAACAAAATGGAAGAAAAAAAGCTAAAAGAAATTAAAAATGATGCCGGCCATCACTTATCAGTCACTAATTATGTACCTGACACCAATCCAAGCACTTCCTTTACATTGTTTTATTTGCTTTTCCAACCCACACAATAAAGATCAGTTAACTATCTCACAGGTGTAATCAATGAGAATTCTTAATATTGAATATTTATTATTATACTATTTAATATTTGATGAACAGATATTCATCAAATGACAGTGCCAAAATACATAAAGCAAAAACCTTTGAGATGAAATAAATGCTAATAGAAATACAATTAATATATGATGTGCAATGGTTTGAGTAAGAATGGCCCCCATAGGCTCCTATATTTGAATGCTTAGTCATCAGGGCGTGGCACTATTTCAGAAGGTTACAAGAATTAGGAGGTGTGGCCTTGTTGGAGGAAGTGTGTCACTGGGGTGGTTTTAAAAGTCCACACCGGGCCCAGTCTCCCCTTGTCCTACAGATCAGGATGTAGTTTCCAGTTACAGCTCCAAGGCCTGCCTGCACGCCACCATGTTCCCTACCATGACCATAATGGACTAAGTCTCTTAAACTGTAAGCTAGCCGCCCATGAAATGCTTTCCTTTCAAGGAGTTCCTGTGGTCATGGTGTCTCTTCAAGCAACAGAAAAATGACTGAGACAGACAGGGTCTCCATAAAATCCTTAGAAACTAATGCAGCAGAAATAAAAATGCTCTTGAAAACCTGAGACATAGATTTCCTTTATATATGTCCAAAGGACAGTTTTTAACAAATGATCAGACATTAGGGCCAAAAATAAACTCTGAAAATGAAATTTTTAGTAATTGAAAAGGCAAAACCGGGGTTACGAGTGTAGCTCTGCTGGTAAAGGACTTGTCTATCATGCATGAAGCCCTGGGTTCGAGCCCCAGCACTGCACAAAATGGGGGGGAAAGCACATGCCAATCATTGCAGCACTCAGCAGGCAGTAGCAGGTAGAGCTCTGTGGGATCGGGGCTAGCCTGAGCTACATTGTGAGTGCCTGCCAGAGTATATAATGAGTCCCTGTTTCAAAAATAGAAAAGGGTTCAGGACCAGCCTGACATGTTCGTAGCACAATGGCAGATTCTGGGCCAGTCTGGGATATGTGAGATTCTGTCTTAAGAAAAATAAATAAATAAATAAATAAATAAATAAATAAATAAATAAATAAATAGAATAGAATAGAATATTCACAGAATTCTCTCTGGAGGTGATTAGAAAATTGACTAAGAAGAGGAAGAATAACTATTATCTCAACTTTTCAAAAGGTGTATGAATGCTTTCCACATTAACCAGATCTCAGTGTATTATCTTAGCAGAATCTATGAAAATAGCATTAGAAAAGACATTGTAAGTTTGTCCCTTGTGTGGTCTTGAAGACTGGCATGGGATTTATGAGGGAAGATATTCACAACATCACCATATCAATTACAGTCCTGGTGACAAAGAGGATTTTGATGTCATGTCCTAAATGTAGCTTAAATACTTGTAGATCCATCAACTGTCCCTCATTGGGAATGACATTGTAAGTAACAGCACGAGAAGGAAGAGAATAGAGCTTTCTAGATTAAAGACAAACATACATATTATATGTGAAATATATACATGAATAATTTATTTGTATTATGTTTCTGCTTTTATTTTAGGAAAGTAAATGAATGTAGATTGTTAAGCAGTATATATTTGAGTTTATTGCTGATGCATATGCCATATATAATACACCACATAGTAAGATATTGTAGCATGGACAGTAAATGATTCAAAATGGCAATATGCCTTTTTTAGAATACTATGAAATTGACCATTTAATATAAATGGCATAGATGTAGTTTATTGAAATCATCTTTCTTTTTGAGTTTTTCTCTTCATTTTCTTTTGTTTTTCTATAAAAAATATACTGAAAGGATCAGAAAAATTATCATGGTACCAATTTTTGAAATTGCTAGATAAGGAGAAAACACAGAAAATAAATAGTTCAAAATGAATGGAAATCTTGTCTATAAAAAATGCCGTTAACACAGTCAACTTCAATAATCTCAGTGTAAAAGAGATCTCAGCTTTTCTAGAGATGTTATATTGTTATTTAATAAAAGCCTTTCTTACTCTTAAAAAAAAGAATATTCACAGAAAACATTTAATCTACACGAATACTAATAACAACTCACATTTGAAAAATATATTTTAAGTCTCCTATCCTTAATATAGAGTTCACAAAACTCTACTTAGAAGAGACCACATGACTTTATAATAAAAAGAAAGAAAGTGAACTAATAATTACTTACAAATTTTATGTAAAAATCAATAACTTTCTTTTAAACCACTATTAGACTGTTAAAAATGAAGTACAGGGAAAAAACACAGTCCATTACCAAAAGCAAATGTGAATGGCTGCCTAACAAACTGTGCACAGAGTATATGAAGACAATTCTATCGCCAAACAGGAGGGCCTGAAGCACTGTGAACGCCACAAGACTGAGAGAGGCGCTCCACGGTAGCACGCATGTGATCAGTACTTCAAAGTCCTGGAGAGGGGCGCTCCACGGTAGTATTGTATGTGATCAGTACTTCAAAGCCCTGGATCCAATCCCAGCATTAAAAATATCCAGAAATTGAAATACATTGTCTTAGTTATTTTTCTATTGCTGTGATGATACACCATGACCAAGGCAACTTACAGGATAAAGAGTTTATTGGGAGCTTAGAGTTTCAGAGGGTTAGAGTACATGACCAGTGTGATGCAGAGCATGGCAGCAGGCAGGCATGGTCCTGGAGCAGTAGCTGAGAGCTCATGTCTTGATTCACAAGCACAAGCAGAGAGAGCTAACTGGGAATGGCCTGGCCACCCCAGTGACACACCTCCTCCCACAAGGCCACACCTCCTAGTCCTTTCCAAAGAGTTCCACCAACTGGGGACCAAATATTCAAACACATGAGCCTATGGGGGCCACTCTCATTCAGACCACCACAGATGCACCTTTCTCAATGTAAATGTTATAGGATTATTAATCCTCCTCACATTGATTTACAATTGCAATGTAAGTTTAATCACATTGTCAAATAAAATGTTGAAATTAAATTAGTCCTGGCAGTAAATACCTGTAGTCCTAGAACCTGGCAGGCACAGATAAGAAAATCCTAAATTCAAGACTAGCTTAGGCTACATAGAGAGTTCCTGTCTCAAAACAAAAATGAAACAAATAGTTTTAAAAAGTCAATAAGGACCTGTGATACAGCGATACAGCTCAGTGATAGAATCTAATATGTAACTCGGGCAAGTCTCACTAGTAACACACATACACACACACACACACACACACACACACACACACACACACACAGCCAGGCGTGATGGTGCACACAGGAGGCGAGTTAGGTGTATCTCTGTGAGTTTGAGGCCAGGCTGGTCTACGTAGTGAGTTCCAGGATGCTCTAAAACTGCCCAGACACAGTAGATCCTCCTTCTGTGAGCAGGAAGGATTACTGAGAGGCATGCTCAGACCAGCCACATGGTCCAGCAAATGCACAGTCCGGTCGGTCTCTCTGACCTTTGCACTGCTTGCACGCTTTGCAGAGAGCTTCGGGGCCCAGCTTTGTGAGCTGTCCTCTGATGGACCAGGCTTTCAGTGCTGCTGCTCCTGACTCATTCCAGTTCCCGGAAGACCCCCTCACCCACACTCCAAGTTGCACTTTGGTATCTTTGACCAGCCATTGATTCCTTATCTGTGTTTATATAGTATATGTTTGCTCAGCTCTCCTCAAGAACAGTGTCACACAACAGAAGGTCAGAGGCCAACTTGTGGACAACAACCGCTCTTTCCTACCCTGTGGGTCCCAGGGACTGAACTCGGGTCAGCAGGCGAGGAGGCAGGGGACTAGACCCACTGAACCATCTTGCCTGATTTCTTCTGTCAGAAGCTACAGAAGTCAGAACGCAATGGGATCTTTAAGGTACTGAAAAAAAACGAACACAACATTCCACCTGGAACTCCATAAGCAGCAAAAATTCGAGTTGAAAGTGAAGGTGAGCCCCAGGTGTGGGCTACAGACTTACAATGCCAGCACCGGGAGGTAGCAGGGAGGATGCCCATTCCAGGCCAGCCTGGGCTCTGTGGTACCATCCTATTTTAATGAAAATCAAAAGGGTGAGTCAAAGGGACCAGTAAATAAGTGGAAGTAAGTCTTAGCACTAGAAGAGCAAACTAGTGAAAATCTTGAAGATTATCTCTGGACAGACAGACGACGGAAAGCTAGAAATGTAGGGGCAGCGGAGTGACGAGGCTGGTACCACGTGGGTAACTCTAAAGGAGCATTGATGACACAGAACAATAAAAGAGAATCTTCACAAAACAGAGAATCCCAACACCAGGATCAAAACACTGACCAAGAAAGTCTGCAGAAACAAAGCATCCTACGGTCCCCGGCATTGCCTGAAAAGAGGTCAAAGACCAATTCATATTGAACTTTGAAAGGGAAAAACAAAAAGCTCTTTTCATTGGAGTAATTACCTAGGAACCTAAGATACCACACAAGCACACACAGAAAGGATAATGAAAAGGTGGACAGTTTCTAATAGAGGGACAGAATAATGAAAGGACAGGAAGGACCAGAAGTAAAAGAACAGACAGAAAGACAATCCACTCAAGAAGGAGGTGGGGTTAGTCTGCACACAGCAGCAACTAATTAAGTGGAAGTGGATGGGATACTATAATTAAAGATAAAGGTCGACAAACTGGATATATGAGCATATAGTTGTAATATAATTTGATGCCATCATTTTAGATATGGGTAAATACACTCACATGCTGAATCTTTTTATAAAATAAATACACAGAAACACAAAGTGAAAAGGATTGTTTAAAACCCAAATTGGTTCTTTGAAAATACATATAAAGTTAGTAAGAGGGGTCTGAGGTGGATGTCTGAAACACAGAGGTGTAGCTTGAGGAGCAGACACCTAGCCTTGAGGCTGGGAAGTCCGGAGAATGACCACTGAGGTACACGGTGGGGGAAAGGAGGCAGAAAGGGGCATTCGAGGTCCTCTTAGGGGCCTTGGACATGGAAGAGACCATCACGGTGCATCAGAAACATGAGGGATGGCTAGACATGGTAGCACACATCTTTTAATCCTAGCAAGGCAGAGGTGGGTGGGTTTCTGTGAGTTTGAGATCAGCCTGGTCTGCAGAGCTAGGTCCAGGCCAGCCAGGGCTAATACACAGAGAGACCCTGTCTCAAAAAACAAACTAACAAAACAAAAACCACCCACCAGGGATAAAGACAGGGGTGGTGTCAAAGAAACGGGCAGTAAACTAGATGGTAACATGTTGAAGACATCGGGGCCAACCCTCAGGCCTCTGTGAATGTGACCATGGCAAGGCGCTGTTGCCCGGGGCACAGGAGAGAGGTCTGGTTCGTGATGAAAGCTGCATGATTTGGGGGAAGATGGGGGGGGGGGGGGGACTTAGCTGAAGTACCACCAAGGAGGAAGAAGGATGGTCCAGGTTCAACGGCACAAGGTGAGGAGAGGGTAGGGCAGAGGCACCTGGGAGCAGCCATATTTTAGAGCAGGAATCTGAGGAGAACATTCAGGAAGGAGGTTCAGGGATTAGGGTTTCCTGGCACCGATGGCCGGGGTGAAAGGTGGCAGGGTGGAGAGGTATAGACAGAATAAAGGAAGTCTGACCCACCAGGAGGATAGGGGCTAGCAGGCATCTGTGGGTTTCGGGGAATAAGGAGGTGGGGCCTGACAGGAAAAGGCAGGTCTAGGTAGGGAGACCACCAGTGGCTACTTTTGTGGTTGATTTTCTCAGCAGTTAAGCTTGCTTATTTTCATGTGTGCTGTGCTGTTTGCTCCCTTCCTTCGGTCTTGTGGGTTTTGTGTGTGGAGCTGGCTTACCCTCCTCCCCACCCTATGGTGGCTTTGCTGTGGCTACAGTGGGGCCACAGGACCCCCTCATCTCAGCGCCAGGTCAGGAGAGACAATGAAAAGCTAAGGTCACACTGGCCGTGACAGTCTGTCCTTGCTACCCTCTGCTGCATGGGGTCCTGTCTGTGAGCCGGAGCAGCAAGCAGAAACACCCTCTTCCAGCTGGAGGAGCCAGGCTCTGTGGGCTTCATCCAGAGAGCCTGTCCTCGGCCTAGGCCTCCACAGCGCTCCTGGCAAGCGGGGCGGGGGGGGGGGGGGAGGATTCAGTCATAGAGTGCCGCTGTGTGCCTGACGATGCCTGAGCACACGCCAAAGATTTCAACTAAATGAGGTCCCAATTTTCTCTAATAATCCTAAGAGTTTGGGAAAGGATTCTAGAAGTTGCTTTTTTAAAAAAATAAAACAAAAATCTGAGCTCAGTCAGTAAAGTGCTTGCTACCTCAAAAGCATAAGAACCCCAGCTCCAATCACATTAAAAAGTAAGAGAAAGCTGGATGTGGTTGTGCCTTTAATCCCGGGGCTGGAGAAGCAGAGCGGCCTCACCTAATCAGTGCATGCCAGTGGTAGATACTGGGAAGAAAAAAAAAAAAAAAGAATGGTTCCTGAGGACAGATACACCAGAGAATGACCTCCGACCTCCACACCCACACTTACACACACACACACACACACACACACACACACACACACACACACACACCAAAAGCTATGGCTGTCGGGCAAGGGTGTAGGTGACTTGTAAATTGTAATGTTTAGCACATGTAAGGCTCTGGCTTCCGTGCCCAGCAGCAAAAGCAAAAGAGAAAGAGAAGCTTAGCAATCCTCAAAGGACCCACCCACACTCAGCAGTGAAATCAACAAGTGTGAGCAGCCCAAGGGGAGAAAACACAAATGCATATTTCAAATATGTAATCTAAAAATGCCACTGTCGAGAAAAGCAAATGAAAGCTCTACTGAAACATCATTTTAATTTGTCAGTGTCTGGCTGGCGATGATGCTGACCTACCCAGAAAAGCAGATGACTCAAAAAAACATTCCACATATTTTTGGCATTTCACGTTCCTGCGTCTCTTGTTCCCTCTGCATAGGATGCCCTTTGACCCTATGCCATTGGCAGCTGTACCCCTAACTCCAACTCATGTTTCAAAACGCTGCTCACCTCAGCTCCTTCAGGAACCCCTGCCCGCCGGACTGGGCTGACTAATCCTTTTTTTTTTTGTTTCATCTTTTTTTTTTTTTTTTTTTTAATAATCTGATCATATTCGTGTCTTGCTGGTTTCAGTGTTGACGTGCTTGTCCCCTTTCCCAGCCACCCTGAGGAGAACACCGAGTCTAATTCGATTCCGCGTTCCCAAGGCCGAAATCGTTGGAAGTACTCAAAGATTCTTTGTTGGACGGATGAATGCAGAACTTGTTACTACCCCCTCGGAGAATGCGCTCGGTGGGCTTGGTGACGCTGGGGCTGTGTGCAGCGCGCTCCGCCAGGGGGCAGTGTTGTGCAGAGAAAGGAAGGCCAGCCCCAGCAGCTTCTACCTGCCCGACGGGGGGCACACAGTCGCCAGAAGACGTTAGCAAAAAACCTCTAGGAAGAGCGTGAAGGTTAAAGAAAATGCGAGCGGTTTAAGATAAAGAGCTAGTATAGTTGGTTGTTTTATCATAAGATAGGTTTTGATTGCTTGGTTAAATAATAACAGAAACAATCGCAGGAAAAGGTCCATTTCAAAGAAGTACTTGTAATTTAAGAATTGGGCTACAGAATCTCACTCTGTAGACCAAGCTAGCCTGGAACTCACTCTGGGCTATGGCCTACCCAGGCTTTGAACTTGCGGCAATCCTCCAGTCTCAGCCTCCCAAGTTTGTAGGATTAAACAGAGGTGAGACACCCTACCCAGCTTTAAGAAGTTTTTTGGGTTTTTGTTTAGTTGTTTGGGTGGGTGGGTGGGTGGGTGGTTTTGATTTTTGGAGACAGTTTCTCTGTGTAGCCCTGTCTGTCCTGGAACTTGCTCTGTAGACCAGGCTGGCCTTGAACTCAGAGATCTGCCTGTCTCTGCCTCCTGAGTGCTGGGATTAAAGGTGTTTGCCACCACCACCCGGCTCAAGAAGTATTAAGATCACCCTGCAAATGATTGCCTCTCTGAAGCTGTAGACACAATCCCTCCCTCCCCCCCACCTCCCTTAGAGGGCTCAAGTTTGGGTGCCAGCGCTCGGGCGCTCCTTTGAATTGGGTGTCCCATGGGTCCTAAGCGGGTCAAACATTTGAGGGACTCTCCTTGCCAGGCCCTGATTCAGCTCCAAGTGCATTAAATAGATGTCTGTGCACAGGCCTGGGAAACAAGCCACCATCTATAATTCTGTTTCTATGGGGAAAGGCTTTCTGTGTTCCAAACAACCAAGTTACTAATGAACTCCTGGAACACAACCTATTTGTCGATGGGGACTGGCTGACTGGGTTGACACGGCTGAGCCCGCCGCCCAAGTGGCTGCACAGTGTTGATTTAATTATAATGAGTTCTCTACAGTGACTAATCTAGCTGTGGCCTCCACAACTGACATGGAATTCGGAGAAACAGGGGAGGGTTCTGTAAAGAACCACAAGGATGATTAAAGAAGTACAGGAAAACCCAGTCCGGTCTCTACAGCGAGAAGAGGCCTGTAGAAACTCATTTAATAATGGCAAACAAACAAACAAAAGGACATTTGATTCTGCACCGTGGCAAGCACATTGGTCCTTTGCTAACTTGCCGTGGATTTGTGCAAAAGGCATTCAATGTTTGCTGTGATACCTGACTCTCTCCAGCAACTTCATGAGCGGTAATGAACTTTATCTTCATAGCTACCTTGCCAGATGGATGCGAGCACCTCAGCTTAACAGATAAGGAAGGTGATCGAACGAACTTGTTGAAAGAAAATTTTCTGCATGTGAGCATATGGTGTGTGTGTGTGTGTGAGTATGTGTGCTTGTTTGCATGTGTATATGGTGTGGGTGTTGTGTAGGTGTGAGTGTGCTTGTTTGCATGTGTTTATGGTGTGGGTGTAGGTGTTGTGTAGGTGTGAGTATGCTTGTTTGCATGTGTGTTTATGGTGTGGGTGTAGGTGTTGTGTGGATGTGAGTATGCTTGTTTGCTGGTGTGTAGGTGCATGTACGCCTGGGTGTGCACACAAATGGAGGTCAGAAGTAGACATTTGGTCAACTTCCTCAACCATTCTCCACCTTACTGAGGCTGGTTCTCTTAATGACCCTTGAGCTTGCCACTGTGGCCAGTCTGGTCATCAGGCTTGCCCCCAGGATCCCTGGTTTCTGTCTCCTAGGATTACAGTTGACCTCCACACTCAGCAGCCTCTGGGTGGAGATCCTAGCTCCGGTCTTCGTGTTCCCAGAGTCTCCCCTCTCCCAGCCCCGATGAAATATCTGAAAACTACTCTTATAGGCTGTAGACTCAAGTTCAAGCCAGATGAATATCCAAGGCCCTCTACCCAACTTTCCACAGGCTTGCTCAGCACGGTGTTGAAGGCCTGTAATTCTAACACTGGGAGGTAGAGGCAGGAGGATCAGAAGATCAAGGCCAATCTCAAGGCCAGTGTGGTCTATGTGAGACTTTGCCTTAAATTAATCAACCCTACAAATAAATAAAAACAAGCAAACAAATAAATAAAAGTTCCATCCTGCAGCCAGAGCAATTTTTCTGGACTATAGATCATCCTTTCCCTACATGAAATAGTTCCATACCATTCTCTGTTCCTGATATGAAATTCAAGTTTGTTAACATGGCTGAGGTGGCCCCCTAGTATTTTGGCCCCCTACCATTAGCCCCTCCCACCCTGCCTGACGCCGTGTTCAAAGATCCTGCCATTTCCCATTCCTCTACATGCGGCCAGCCTCCAGCTGCCCCGAGGACAGCTCCAGCCCTTGCTGCTTCAACTGCTCTCTTGGCTCACAGTTTTCTGCCCATCCTTCCTAAGGCTCTCATTGCTTGTTACATTTACACTGTGTTTGTTTTTTTTTGAGACTGAGTCCATGTAGCCCTGGCAGACTTTGAACTCACAGATCCTCCTGCCTCTGCCTTGAGTACTAGATTACCACCACCATGCCTGGCTTACATTTCTGTTATAGTAGCATTTATTACAGGGAATTATACATGTATTTCAATTTTGCCAGGTGGTGGTGGCACATGCCTTTAATCCCAGCACTCTGGGAGGCAGAGGCAGGTGGATCTCTGTGAGTTCGAAGCCAGCCTGGTCTACAGAGTGAGTCCCAGGACAGCCAGGGATACACAGTGAAACCCTGTTTTGAAAAAAACAAACAAACAAATAAATAAATAATGTCAATTTAGTAATAGACATTCCCCAAACCCAACTGCCTACTTCCCTTTAAAACTGTTAAATAAATGTGAATAATCACATCCCAAGTTATTTTTACAAATAATGAAAGACTGACAGAAATATTTACCTCTCTCCACCCCATCCCTGGCCTGTCTAAGATGAGGAGCTGAAATTGTACCTCTGACCACATGGCTCTCACTTATCTTTGCCTGTGTTTCCTTGGTGGGAAGAGGTTTGCAGCTGCCAGGAAGATGCTAAGGATTATGGGACAGGTCAGCTTAGCAACAGGAAGTGTTCCACAGCAGGTATCACATAGGCCATAGCGAGAAGAGAGAGCGAGTACTTTCCTTCCCGTAAGTATAAGAAACCCCCAGGAATCCACAACATTGAAATAAACGCTGTTCCTCGTGTCTCCAGACACATCTCCATCCTGGCTGGTATAGGACAAACCTGGGGTCAAGAAATGACATTTTGTTGTTGTTGTTGTTGTTTGTTTGTTTTCCAAGATGGAGTTTCTCTGTGTAGCTTTGGAGCTTGCTCTGTAAACCAGGCTGGCCTTGAACTCACAGAGATCCGCCTTCCTCTGCCTCCTGAGTCCTGGGATTAAAGGCCTGCACCACCGCGGCCGCCGCCGCCGCCGCTGCCACCCGGCAAGAAATGACTTTTCTAACTTTAATAAGCCCATTCTTTTGGTGTCCTTGGCAATAGAGAAGGAAACAGCCATCATACTTGCAGGGCTCTTGTCAAGTTCAAGTCCAACCCTAATTCTTCTTAAGTTACCCCAGAGGCACCTGATCTCTACGTTAAGGGATCCCAGGTCCTCAGGCTCTGTTTACTGGTCATGGAATGATAGTGGCCTTCACTCTGAAATCTCCCCATTCAGTTTCTACTGAACTGTGGAGCCTGGAGCCAGCCCCACCTCTCTGTCGCACAGCGCTCTGGCCAGTGCAGAGAGCAATGTAACAATTACCTCATGATGCAGACATGCTTTTCTTTTGCCGCAGCTCTCTGCTTGCATTTTTTTCAGTCCACAGAACTGCAGGATTGTGACAATTCCTCCCGGTCAACTGGCGATCCACTAAAGCTATACTTTCCATTTTCCAGCCAACCGCCTTTCAGTGCTTGGCACCTCGCCTCTGAACATGCTCACTTTCGATTCCAAGTACACAACCATGAATTTTTCAGTTGAAACTTTCTACAAAGCTGTATCCATTACGCCTATTGACCAGACAGCATCGCCTTCTGTGATGACTCTTGTTCTCTGAGTTCGTCCCCTTTTGTCATATCTCAGGGGCTGTGTTATTAGCTGCTGGCTTCCTGGGCAAATTTCTTTGCAACCAGTGCATTAGTCAGATGATGTTAAAATAGACTGCAGCAAGCAAATCAGCCCACACCTCAGAATCTTAAGTCATTGTTTGGGGGTGCTGCTGTTTGTGTTTCCATTATATTTCTTTTTCCTTTTTATGGTGTGTGTGTGTGTGTGTGTGTGTGTGTGTGTGTGTGTGTGTGTGATAAATTCATGCTGCAGTGGCCATGTCGAGGTCGAGTGACAACTTTTGAGAGTACTTGGTTTCCCTCTTCCACCATGGGTTTCCAGGACATAACTCAAATCCTCAGGCTTATGCTGCAAGGGTTTCTGTCCACTGAGCCCATGCACAACCTTCTTACACTGAGCACCAAAGGGGCTCTGATGGTCATGTTCACTCCGTCATCCAGGTTGGCAGATGGACCATCTGACATCACCGTAAGATACAAGGCTCCAGGATTCACTGCAAAAGAACAAAGGATGAAGAGTGAGAAGCTTTCACCCATCCATCACGTGTGGGCGTGGTACACACCATGGGTGCTAAAATTTCATCAGCCAGGACAAGTCCCATGGCTGGAATTAATCTCATGGGACGTGTGTTCTGGAGGACGGAAGAACTTGGGAGAAATCTTGGCACCCATTACTAAGACCCCCCACATCCAATGAAATTCAGATTTGCCCAAGGACAACTATCTCGCCTTTGCTCTTGTCCTTACGTCATCCATGGGAGCAGAACACGGATTCTCAGCCCAGTTTTTTCCCACACAATGTGTCCTACAAAAACAGGAGCATTTTTCTATCCTGTAGCCTAGATTGTATATGAAAACACAGGCTAATGACCAGATTTTGCAAGAAGTTGCTAGGCAGAATGATAAAGACCAAGCCAGTGAAAACATGCCTTCTCTCTACTGATGAGAATGCCTTTTTCAATTTTCCAGCCAACTGCCTTTGAATGCTTGGCATCTTGCCTTCGAACATGTTTGCTATAGATGGCATAATTGTGAGAAAACCAGGGTCCTCAACTTGTGGGATACATGTTTCTCATCTACAATCTATTGCTTAGCCCAGATTAACCAATACAACTGATAGCATGTTCAGCACGTTCCGATACAAGGAGGAAGTGTGACTTCCCTTGGTGGCATCTAAGTTACACAAATGAGCTGAGGTTGTTCAGCAGTAGAATGCACAGTTAGCATGCATGAGGCCCTGGATTCAACCTGCAGTACCCTCACCTCCAAAATCTGAATAAAACCAGTCTGAGAGAGAAAAGCACTGTCTCACTTTTTTTTCCCTGTTGCCATGACAAAGCATGTTAAGAAGCAATATGAAGAAAAGGGTTTATTCTGGCTCCAGGTGTCAGGGTACAGTCCATCAGTGTGGAAATCCAAGTTTCAGGAGATTGAAGCATCTGGTCATATGGCATCAACACTCCGAAACAGAGCAATGAACACACACCTCTGCTCCACTTTCTTTGTCTACTTAAACAGTCCAGGATCCTAGCTAGGGAATGGTTCCACCTTAGTTAGCATAATAAAGGTAATACCCAAAGGTGTGCCCACAAGCCCATCTCTCAGGTCATCCTAGATTCTGGCAAGTTGACAATTAACACTGACCCACACAGAGATGGGACCCACAGAGCAAAAGCAACAGTGGCTAGGAGGCTGCCTCTCTCAGCTTCTTGGGAGCCGTGTGATGCTCTGAATGTCCTCCTGCATCATTGGAACTCAAGTGTATATGGACCATGGTTAGGTTTGATGGGTGTTCTCCATTCTTGGTGCTTAGCAGAAGGCCCTGAGGAGACAAACATGGCTTCTTAGCTTCACCCAGGTCTTTCAAAATCTATTCATAGCTGATGAGGTAACTTCAAAGGATGCCCTTTGGTGCGTAGTGCCCGACCACTCTCCTTGACCTTCTCTTCTTAGACATTTCTATCTTCAGTTCAAACCTTAGGAGCACAAAATTCAACTCATTATTTCATTCAGCCCTGACCTACTTCTGTTACTATCCACAAGTCTGATAGGTGAGTGTGCACTGATGTATTTAGTCAAGGAATCCTGTGAAACTGGGGTTTATTCGAGTCTTCCCTCTACCGACCAGTTCATCTTCGAGCTGTGAACATTCTTTCCTTTGCTTGCAGAGCCCTTCACCATCTGTTGCCTAGACAACTGCATCAGTCTCCCTCTAGATTAACCTGATTTGAAGTCCACTGTCCTGTCAGAGCCCACCCTGGTCTTCAGTTCCAGGCTGATTTTGCTACAACAGTAAGAACAACAACAAAAGACCTGCTAAAAATCACCTGCGACTTAGTTAAAATCTCAGATCCCTTGCGTGGGGTCAAGAGCCTTCCTACTGTCGCAGCATTTCAGGGCCATCGGCCATTCCCTCTTCACGGGTACCCTTCCTGCCCAGTCATTCTCAGTCATGAGTTTTCACTCAACTGCTTTTTCTTGAGTTGGAAGGCATTTCTGTTTATCAATAAGACCCAGCCATTGTCCACTTTGGAAACCTTCAGCCTCTTCTTCCAGATGGATGAACCACTTTCCCAGGCTTCCAATGCACACTGCTCACACTCCAGTACAGTTTGTTTCTTTGTCCTACAGGGGTTTCTATGCTCTCTATCCCCATCACTAGAGCAGAAGCAACCAGAGGGTCCGGGCAACAAATGGCCAGCGCACCTGTGTGAAGACCACAAGTAACAGACGAACATCCCACTGTCTCCAGGCACCCGGATCTATGAGTACAGTACAGAACATAAAGGATGGTATGAAATCCCAGCATTAACACCCGAGCCATGAGTGGCATCAAGGAGAGAACGACAGTATTCTAAGCAAGATAGTCAAGGAATGGGCAGGAAGGATGGGGGAAGGGAAGACCGACAGGAACCACCTCAGTGAGACACAGGAAATACTGCCCGGATCCCAGCAGCAGGCAATGCCGTCTATGGTACCGAAGGCATGCTAGCGTATCTGGCAGGAAGTGGCATAGGTCGGGTCTACTCACCTTAAAGTTACAGCATAGTGCCTGCTTCCCCAGAAACACTGCCAATGTTCTTCTCTCATTACCAGATAAGTTTCTTTTCTAAATGGACACCAAAAAAAAAAAAAAAAAAAAAAAAGGGAATTGTTTGAATTCTGAAAGCAAGGCATTTTCAATTTCAGCTGCTTTTCTCTGAGCCCCTACTCAAGTACGGACATGCAATGAATCTGAAAAGGCCAAAAAGATCCCTTAAAAAACAAAAAGATGAACAATTTCCAAAGGGAGGAAACCTTCCAGCTGGCTTTTCCCTGGGGTAAAGATTCCTGACAGGCTCCTTCATGCTCCTGCAGTGGCCAAGACTTGGCCGTGGGTCCTCTTTGGCCAAGGCTAGGACTGCCAGGAAAGATGCCTCTCTTTTACATGTTTCTCCTCCTCCTCCTCCTCCTCCTCCTCCTCCTCCTCCTCCTCCTCCTCCTCCTTCTCTTCTTTCTCCTTCTTTCCTGAGACACAGTTTTGTTGTGGAATATTATTTTAACTATGTAAAGGTGTGTTACATTTGTTTATGCTGCCTTTGTTTAACAATGTAAGGATAAGTGTTTAACTATGTAAAGATGTGTTGCTGCTTCACTTTGCCTGCCTAAGGCACCTGATTGATCTAATAAAACGCTGAATGGCCAATAGCTAGGCAGGAGAGGGATAGGAAGGGCTGCCAGGCAGAGAGAATAGATAGGAGGAGGAATCTAGGCTATGAAAAAAAAGAAGAAAGAGAGGAACAAGAAGGAGGAGGAGGAGAGAATGAGGGAGAGAGAGGGGCACACCCAGGGCAGGAAGCCAGGCAGCCACCAGCCAGGCAGCCATGAGAAGTGAAAGTAAGATACACAGAAGGAAAGAAAAGTAAAAATCCCCAAGGCAAAAGGTAGATAAAGAGAAACAGGTTAATTTAAGCTAAAAGAGCTAGCCAGAAATGAGCCTAAACAAGGCCGAGCATTCATAACTAATATTAAGTCTCTGTGTCATGATTCGGGAGCCCCAAATCATGGTTTGTTGCCCCAAAGAAAAAGCCTGGTACAGACAGGGTTTCTCTGTGTAACAGTCCTGGCAGTCCTGGATCTCACTCTGTAGAGCAGGCTGGCCTCCAACTCACAAAGATCACCTGCCTCTGCCTCCTAAAGTGCTGGGATCAAAGATGTGTGCCACCACCTCCTGGCACCATATTTCTTATTTAAACAAACCTGAGAGAAATGTTTGATGCTGGGTGCTTAAGACCTTTTGCACATTGCATTTTTTCCCTAAGCATTTATGCTGCTCAGCTTACTTAACACAGAACATTAGGTAAGAGGTAGCAACACAGATGAATGGAGATTTTGTATGTTTACTCAAAACTGAGGCTATGAAGACAAAAATTAAAAACTTATTCACAATAACTCTGATTTATCTAATAACAGACAATGAACTGGCTTGTTTTATATCAACTTAACATAGGTTAGAGTCATTTACCTGTGGTGATTTTCTTTTTTCTTTTTCTTTTCTTTTCTTTTTTTTTTTTTTTTTTTTTTTTTTCGTGGGAGGGTTTTTCTATGTAGTTTTGGAGCCTTTCCTGGAACTCACTCTGTAGCCCAGGCTGGCCTCGAACTCACAGGGATCTGCCTGCCTCTGCCTCCCAAGTGCTGGGATTCAAGGCGTGCGCCACCACTGCCCGGCTGTGATTTTCTTAATTAATGTTTGATGTGGTAGGGACCAGCCCATTGTGGCTGGTGCTAGGAAGAGGTCTGGGATAGTAGAAGGCAGGCTGAGCAAGCCATGGGGAGAAAGCCTGCAGGCAGGACAGCTGACGACCTCTCCTTCAGTGTCTGCCTCCAGAGTTCCTGCCCTGACTTCCCTCATAAGGGAGGTTGGCCAACGAGCTGTACACTGCAATAGACTCATTCCTCTCTAGGCTGCTTTTGGATATGGTGTTTATCCCAGCAACAGAAACTCTAACTAAGATGGACAGAAACTATACAGGAAGAAGCAACAAGGTGAAAGAAAGAAAGAAAGAAAGAAAGAAAGAAAGAAAGAAAGAAAGAAAGAAAGAAAGAAAGAAAGAAAGAAAGAAAAAGAGAGAGAAAGAAAGAAAGAAAGAAAAAGAGAGAGAGAGAGAGAAAGAAAGAGAGAAAGAAAGAAAGAAAGAAAGAAAGAAAGAAAGAAAGAAAGAAAGAAAGAAAGAAAGAAAGAAAGAAAGAAAGAAAGAAAGAAATTCATACAAGAGGACATCTACAGGACCAACAGAGCAAAAGTCAGTCAAAACTGACACCTGAGAATCAAACCACCAGTTCAGTCACAGAAAGAAGCCACCGGCCAGCTCTGTGTCTTTTAACACACACACATCTGTATACATACACACATATGCATACACATACATAAATGCATACAAACCAATACCTACACATGCATATACATGCACATACATACCTATACACATACATGCATATACATTCACATACATAAACACACATATATATACAAGCACACACACACACCTGTACACATACATAAGCACACACATACACAAACACACACACCTATACACATACACCCATATACACAAATATATAAACACATACATATGAACATACACTCATCTATAGACATGCATGCATATACATGTACATATATAAACACACACATATACAAACGCACACACACACACACATACACACACACCCTACAAATAGAATTTTGTCAACTAGAATCTCATGAGAGCAGATCCCCTTTTGCTTGACATTTGAACTTTTCAGTAGTTACAAATATAAAATCCTCAGGACTCTGGGTTAAGAATACTGTGGGCCTTGTAAGGGAAGTGAGGCCTAATCTAAAAGGTGGTGGGTGTGGTTCAGCCTGACCCACGAGGTAGCCCTCCCTTTGGACTTCAAACAGGGTCCGGAATTCCTCCCTTCCTCCTTCCCCCGTGTCTCCCCCAGTGCCTGCCCTCCACAGCGAAGGAGCAAAACGAGCAGCTCCGGAGATCACGGGACTCTGCAAATCAGCCTCTGCCCGGAACTGAGCTTGGTCAACAGGAGCGAAAGTGTCCTTTGACCTCAGCATTTTTCCATTCTCTTTTTCAAAGACAAACTGGACTTCGGATGGGGGTGAGGTCCTGTCCTGGGTGTGGCCCCTGCCGCAGCTCCTTCACAGAATGGGAACAGTGGGTTCCACAGCTGCTGGAGTTTCTGCGTTTCCTTTCCTCCATTAGGAACTTGCAGTTGTTCAAGGTGACTTATTAAAAACCAAAAGCCAAAACCGGAGTCTTTAGTACGCAAACTCCGATGAGGCAAAGACAGAACAGTACAGCCTTCCAAGGAGCCGCCCACACACCGCACGTGCACCGCACACATAGCCACCTTTACCAGGGCTCCTCCACTCTCCCACACAGCCTCCGACCTGCTGTACTGACACGCTTAGACTGCCATCAAAATGCCAACAACCAGTGACTGGACCAATAAAAATACTGACATTTCCTGTGCTTAAATTTTATCACGCTGAACTGTTTAAGATCAATGTGCCAGCAGGGCACTCAAGACCTCTTCTTTTTAGTTTTTATTTATTTATTTTTTAATTTGTTTTGTTTTGTTTTTTGTTTTGTTGTTGTTGTTTTTGAAACAGGGTTTCTCTGTGCAGTCTTGGCTGCTCTGGAACTCACTCTGTAGACCAGGCTGGCCTCAAACTCAGTGATCTGCCTGCCTCTGCCTCCCGAGTGCTGGGATTAAAGACGGGCACCACCACACCCTGCTCAACCTCTTCTTACCTTCCACAACAGAGACTCTTTGCTGTTTCTTCCTCTTTTTATAAGGGCACTAATCTTATTGGATGTAGGCCCCACTCTTAAGACCTCCTTTGGCCTTAGTTACCTCCACAAAAGCCCTGTCTTCAAGTCAGGTCACACTGGGAGCTGAGACTTCGAGAAATTAGTTGAGAACACCCACCCTTGCTTCCTTTCTGCTATTTAGCGGCCTACTTACCAGTTGTCTAGAGACCAGGTGGCAGGCCCAGGGTAGGTACAGCTAGAAGAAGAACCAAGCATAGTTGACCTAACAAAGAGAGGAATTTAGAGACAGGAAAGGGATTACTAAAGTGAACGGCACCACTTTGGCTTTCATTCAGCAGATTGAAAGCCTAAGAATCATTTTTCACTCTTCTGGTAAAAGACAGGTATCACTTCGTGACAAACATCCCCAAGTCTCATTCTTTACAACAGTACTCAGTAGAGGATGTAGCTCAGTTGGTAGAGTACTTGCTTACCACACATGCTAATAGCTTAGGCTTGTTTCTAACTAGTTCTTATAACTTAAATTAACCCATTTCTATTAATTTATTTTCTGCCTCATGGCTTTATTTCCTCATCTCTGTTGTGCCCATCCTGCTTGCTCTGTATCTCCTGGTGACTCCTTCTTCCCAGCATCCTCTGTGGCTGGAATCCTGCTTAGCTATTGGCCATTCAGCTTTTTATTAAACCAATCAGCGTGACACATCTTCACAGTGTACAAAAAGATTATTCCACAACAAAATTCTATCTCTAAATATATACATACCATACATATGTGCCTAACGAAAGAATAAAATATTTATCACCATTCAGACATCTAGAAGTTGGTTGCACCTCGGCTGACCCAGGCTGGCCTCCTTTGGCAAATGTGGCCCAAGTGGCTCTGGTTCTTACTGTAGGACTGTGGATGACCGTCCCCCAAACCTCTCATCTATCTCAGGAGTGAATAGTGACATGATCCTTTCATGATGATGGCTGAGGTTCAACAGCCAGAATGGAAACACGGAAGGTCTCCTGAGTGTCAATCTTAGAATGGCATGCCGACATTTGTCTATGTCACAGACTGAAGCAGGCCCCAAGTCTATCACCAGGGAGGCCCCATTGGTGTGGAACTTCACCTGTCAGCTCAGCGCAGCTATACCAGCGAAGTAGTTCACTGTATCTGTTTCTCCCGACCAGTCAGAATGCGGAGAAAAAAGGGCGAGTGCTCGGCCCTAAAGCAGATACCCATATAACGGTGGTTTCTTGTGGTCTCATCACCCCCCCATCCTCCTGCTCCCCCACCCAGCCCTGAAAGGCTCAGGGAACACTGAGGTAGAGGAGGTGGAAAGAATGTAAGAGTCAGCCAATGGGAAGGGGTGTTGTAAATCCTGTCTTCTGGACCCAACATGGCAGTCGCAGATGGCTAACTGCACAAGACCTACTTGAAATTAAGTCGATCAAGATTCCATCATAGATGGGGTGCGCTTCCCAAGGTGCCACCCTCATCTAAGGAGATATTGGCAGTTCATGGCTGCTGGGGGAAGGAGAGTCTTTTCAGGGAGTGTGGCCGATGGTACATTGCCTGAGCGCCATTGGATGCCCCACACCCACGTGTACACAGGCAGCATTAACTGCGTTCAGTGAGTTATGAAGATAAAGGAAAGAAGGAAGGAAGGAAGGAAGGAAGGAAGGAAGGAAGGAAGGAAGGAAGGAAGGAAGGTGTGCTAGTTGGATTTATGTCAAGTTGACAAAAAACTATAGTCTGCTGAGGGATGTCTTTCTGTACTCTGTGAATATATGTTGCTCCCATTGGTTAATAAATAAGCTGCTTTGGCCTATGGCAAGGCAGCTTAGAGGAAGGTGGGAAATCCAAGGAGAGAGACAGGAAAGAGAAAGACAGAGTCTGGGGTGAGACACCCACCACTGAAGGAGCAACAAGATGTCAGCAGACAGGTAATGCCATGGCTACATGGCAAAACATAGACTGATAGAAATGAGGTGATTTAAGATAAAAGAGCTAGCTGACAAGCAGCTAAAGCCATAGGCCATACAGTTTGTAAATAATAAAAGCCTCTGTGTGTTTACTTGGGTGAGAGAGGTTTGTCTGGGGGCGGGGAACTGGATGGGATCTGAGAAACTTCTGGCTGTAATAGTCATCTGAGAGAAGGAAACCTTGATTGAGACAATACCTCTAAAAGATCAGGGTGTGGGCCAGCCTGTAGAGCATTTTCTTGGTTAGTGATTGATGTAGAGGACCCAGCATATTGTGGGTGGTACCACCCCCTTGGGCTGGTGGTCCTGGGTTCTATAAAAAAGCAGGCTTAGGCTGAACAAGCCATGGGCAGCAAGCCAGTAAGCAGCCCCCCTCCATGGCCTCTGCATCAGCTCCTGCCCCCAGGTTCCTGTCCTGCCTGAGTTCCTGTCCTGACTTCCTTTGATGATGAACAATGATGTGGAAGTGCAAGCTGAATAAACCCTTTCTCACCCTATCTAAGGCAGAAGGACATGTAGTTGAGAGGGGGACATGTTAGAGAGGTCTGGGGACTGTTGGGGGGGTGGGGGAGTGGGGGGGAGTGGGGGAGGAGTGGATATGATCAAAATACATTTTGTATATGTATTAATACATGTTACTTAAAAATATTTACTACATCACAGTTTCTTCTTCACGTCATCAGGCAGGCCTAGAGACTTGAACACCACCTTTGCCTGGGTCCTGTTTCTGTCAGCTCCATCAACACCAGCCTGCCCCAAGCTGTGAACACTGGGTTGTGGGGTGGGGGTGGGGGAGGGGGAGGATATAACTGTTGATGGAGTGCTGGCCAAGCACACCTAGAGCCTTTGGTTCAGTCCTCAGCACTGTGTTCTTGTAATGCCAGCACTCGGGAGGTGGAGGCAGGAGGATCAGAAGTTGAAGGTCACCCTCAGTTACACATTCAGTTTGAGACCAGCCTGCATGAGACCCTGTCAACAAATAAACAACCCGCCTAACCCTCCCCCCCACCAAAAAAATTCCACAAACTTTATCTGGACCCTGCAATAGACTCCACACTTGGCCTTGGATTGTCCAATCATAATCCTGACCCCAAAGAGATCTTATAAACTCACAGATCTGTAGTACACCTTCCCAGGACTGATCTTTGTTCTGAGGTTAAAAACAAAAGTCTTTTATATGGCCAAGAAGCCCAGTGGAATCTGAGAGCCATTAGCCCTTAGGTTGGTAGTCTGTTTCCTGCCCCTCTCTGGTCTTTCTATTGGTGCTTCTAACCACTCCGCTCCTCCCTCTTCAGGACCTGTGCAAAATCATTTTTCTGGGAGCTGGAGTCTGCCTTACTAGACACACTTCAGCTTGAACATCTCATCCTTAATGCGCCAGACCAGATCTGCCCTTTGCTTTGGAGCACTTTGGGTCACCTTCTATGATGCATTTCTGTCATTTTTATATCTTGTCACGATGCATTTGCTTGTGAGATTCTTTGTCTTGTTTCCTAAGTCACAATAGTAAACTCCACAAGAGGAGGACTGCTTTCTGTGTTTGCTAATCATTGCCTCTTGGGGCCCAGTGTGGTGCTTGGCAAAGGAAGGGCAGGAATTCACTGCATTGTTACCCAGTGAATGAATGAATGAATGAATGAATGAGTGAATGGACCAGTTCAATAAAAATGAAGACAAGCTGGGTAGTGGTGGTGCACGCCTTTATTCCCAACACTCGAGAGGCAGAGGCAGGCGAATCTCTGTGAGTTTGAGGCCAGCCTGGGCTACCAAGTGAGTTCCAGGACAGCCAAAGCTATACAGAGAAACTCTGTCTGGGGAAAAAAAAAGACTAAGACAAAACTAGATTCTCTCTCTCTTTCTCAGGAAAGAGGAAATGCACACCATTTTAAAAACCATGATTTAGGACAGACACATTTTAAAGATTTATTTTTGTTTTTTATGATTATATGTGTATGTGTGTGGGTATGCACACTTGAGTGCAGGTTCCCATGGAGTCCAGAAGAGGAGGTCAGATTGCCCAGAGCTAGAGTTACAGGCAGTTGTGAGCTGCCAGGTTGGGGTGCTAGGAACCAAACTCAGGTCCTCTGCAAGAGCAGTACGTTTTTCAACAGTGTTTCACTGTGTATCCTTGGCTCTCCTGCAACTCACTGTAGATTAGGCTGGCCTTGAACTCATAGAGATCCACCCACCTCTGCCTCCTGAGTGCTGGGATTAACGGTGTGTTGTCATCAGTGCCCAGTGTTAAAAAAATTTTTAATTAAAAAAAGAAAGAAAGAAAATCACAGTGCATTCAGGTCTTTGGTTGATGACTATTGTTACTATTTTCAATCCAATTGGCATTTCTTAGCACCATGGAAGAGGGATTGCATTCACTGTATGAATGTTACCCAGTTAGTGATCTATTTGTACCATGAGTCTTTGCAAGATGACTCTGTGGTTCTTGAAGATATGGAGTCTGTTTCTCTACCTTGAACTTAGTCCTGGTATTTACTTCTACCAATACAATAAGGTACAAGTGATTATGAATCTCAAGACTCCTTTTGTAAATAGGCTTGTTGGTACACACCTGTAAGCTTAGCACACAAAACGCAGATGCAGGAGGACCACAGATGTGAGGCCAGCTTGGGCTACATAATGCAACCCTTCCTCAAATGCAGCAGCAGAAAGCCTCTCGTGATATGGATCTCTTTCCTGGACCTCTACTCTATCACAAGAACAACTCAGAACGGAGCATAGCTTGGTGAAATGAGAGGGGCCAGGTGGAGCAATGTCAAATTATTCTAAGCCAAGGCCATGAGGCCAGTCAGCTCCTTGCCAGTCTCCAAGCAAAGATCAGCGGAGATTTGTGCAGATTCACGTAAAGGATCAGCGGTGTTAAGCACTTTCATTGTTTATGTTGGAGTGTTACATTGTAGTAGCAACATACTCAGCCTCTAGAAGAAATCATGAGCACTCCTGCCTGGCTTGCTCCTGTCATACAGACAGGTATCATTTTAAATACTCTCATTTATCAACAAAACAACTTTGGGGACTTTAAAACTTGTAAGGCTCAGGTTACTAACTTAGAAAACAGAGCTATTTGGAAGTGGCATGGGAGGAATCTAGTTACCTCCAATGTGTTGTCCTCTCTCCAAGTTTTAATTTTGGTCCTAAGATTTTTTTAGCTGGTTAAGTAGTCACCTTCTGATGCATGTTTATGTGACCAATGAGATCAAAGGAAAACAGCATGAAAAAAAAGCTTTCTAACAAAGCAAATACATTTTCTCTTTGAAATTTTATTTATTAATTTTTATTTAGGGAGACAGGGTCTTGCTCTGTTACCCACCCTGGCCCCAAACTGGTATGCTCAAGCCATCTTCCTGCCTCAGCCTTCTTAATGTGGGGGACCACAGATCTCAGTCACCGCTCCTAACCCTGCAGTAATTTCCCGGGCTTTTTCTTGCCTATCGTCCATCCGGCAGCAACAAGGGGAAAGGGCTTTGTGGAGTAAGGTGAAACCAGCCCACGGCTGGCCTCAGGAGGTTCATGTGCATAAGAAAAAAACTCTCTCTTGCTTAATACTTTATTGCTTCAGGTTTCTGTTACAATTGAACCCAGTCTTGGCTAATCTAAGTAGTCTTTAGTCTTTGGTTTGGATTATCCAAAGCGATAAGCACCTGGTGTTATCTTGTGTACTCAGCAAGTAAACGAAGGTAGCTGTTTTTCTTTTACTTGATGAGAAGGGAGCTGTTTTTCTTTTACTTGATGAGAAAGCAGAGGAATATCAGTGGTTCCCTGGCCAGTGGTGATGAAACTCAGCAAGACTGCTGACGCCAGCTGAAGGCAAGGCTCGAGCTGCATGGTTTGCCTGAAACTGCAGGCCTGAGGCCCACGACTGTTGATGCTTGCATCTTACAGACTGTCCTTCTAGGGGCCAGTGAGATGGCGCACCGGGGAAAAGTGCTTGCTGCCAAGCCTGGCACCCTGAGTTGGATTTCTGTGACCATATGAGGGAAGGAGAGGACTGACTCCCACAAGCTGTCCTCAGCCTCCACACAAGTGCCGTGCGTGTGTAAGTTCCCCTGATCCACCAAAAACATAAATAAAAACGTAATAAAAATTTTGAAGACTTTTCCTTCCCAACTCATCCCACACTAAGAAAGTTTTATTTTAGCCAGATGCACGCCTTTCATCCCAGCACTCAGGAGGCAGAGGCAGGCAGATCTCTGTGAGTTCGAGGCCAGCCTGGTCTACAGAGTGAGTTCCAGGACAGCCGGGGCTACAGAGTGAAACTCTGTCTTAGGAGGAAAAAAAGTTTTTATCTGCTGAGATTTGGGAACCAGATGTACGTTAGCTCTGTGAGAGTAATGCTTGCTCTGTGAAAGTCTACCTCTTCTACATAACAGCCTCTCAAATATGGCAACAGACACAGGTCTTGAGCATGTTTTAAATAATCCTCATTTCCTCATAGACACCTGAAAACTTTATTAAGAAAACATAACCACCTATAATTGAAAAGTAATGTCATATATTTAAAATGCTATGTGTATTATGGTAATACAGTTTCTTAACAAAACATTATACATCGATAAATCATTCTTAAAACATTAAAATCATTATTTCGGGTATTAGAAAGGGAAATAGTTTGTAGAAAACTACTAGCACAGAACCCTGCCACTAGCTGCTTGGTACTCCCCGCTGTGAAGATCATTATTTTGAAACGTGGAATGTCAGCAAAAAAGGCCTACAGAGCCTCTCCCAGCACTGAGTCAAATTTTTAAAGACAAATTTCCCTCAGAAATATGGTGAACACAGAGAAGTCATTCATAATAAGTTCCTCATGCAAAAATTCTTTTAAATTATTCTGACATTGGAGAAAGGACTCACAGGAAAAGACTGTTCAGAGTGGACTCCATGTCTGACAGCTATGTGTCTGTATGTGACCAGGGCAACCAGCTAGTCCCGGTGTAATGGGAACGAAGCTTTTGTTTCTGTTAAGGTGTTTTGCAAAAGTTAATCACAGAAGTTGGTTATGGAGGCTTTTTGATAAGTCCCGTGCTATGGAAATCAACAGAAAAGTTTGAAAATAGCTGTTAAAGAAAATTGGTAATACTGCAAGAAAGCCCAGCCAGGCAGTGGTGGTACACACCTTTGATCCCAGCACTTGGGAGGCAGAGGCAGAAGGATCTCTGAGTTCGAGGCCAGCCTGGTCTACAGAGTGAGTTCCAGGACAGCCAGGGCTACACAGAGAAACTCTGCCTGGAAAAACAAAAACAAAAAATTAAAAATGACAGAGAGAGAGAGAGAGAGAGAGCGCCATGCTGATGCAATGGCAGAATATAGCAAACGTTTCCAGGTGTTGGTGACTTACTACCATCTGCCTAGGGAGACCTGGAAGGACTAAGAAGATTTAGTCATGGCGACTCTACGGGTGGGAGCGGGTGGGTGGGCTGTAGTAGCTTGAGGAATTGGACTTGCTCTTGGTAATACATGCTATGAGATGCCAAGTCATGATAATCATTCAGATTTGTTTGTTTGTTTGTTTGTTTGTTTGTTTGTTTTGTTTGAGACAGTTTTCTTTTTTTTTTTTTCTTTTTTTTTGGTTTTCTTTTTGAGACAGGGTTTCTCTGTGTAGCTTTGCGCCTTTCCTGGGACTCACTTGGTAGCCCAGGCTGGCCTCGAACTCACAGAGATCCACCTGGCTCTGCCTCCCGAGTGCTGGGATTAAAGGCGTGCGCCACCACCGCCCGGCGAGACAGGTTTCTTTATACAACTTTGGCTGTCCTGGAACTCACTCTGTAGACCAGACTGGCCTTGAACTTAGAGATCTGCCTGTCTCTGCCTCCCGAGTGCTGGGATTGAAGGCATTTGCCACCATGCCTGGCCATTTGAGGGTTTTTAATGGGAAGATGGGCTTTTTTGTTGTTGTTGTTGTTTGTTTTTTGTAAGTGTGTGTGTGTGTGTGTGTGTGTGTGTGTACATGTGAGTGCATGTGTGTGTGTATGGATTTATGCATGTGAATGCAGTCTCTGAAGAGGCCAGTTGTTGGATCCCTTGGTGTAAGAGTTACAGGCACCTATGAGCTGTCTGATGTGGGTTCTGGGAACTGAACCCAGGCCCTCTGCAAGAGTGAAACACAATCTTAACCTGAGCTATCTCTCCAACCAAGGAGGGTTATTTATACATTTTTTTTCTTTTAAGCATTTTATTTTATTTGTATAAATGAGCTTGTATATGTGAGTGTGTCTCTGTGTGTGTGATATGTTTGGTGCATGCTGCGGCTGTGCACACACACGAAAGGCCCATGGACCTCAGATGTCACCTTCTACCACTCTCTGCCTTATTCCCTTCTCTCATAGAACTAGAAGCTGAGCATTTGGCTAGGCTGGCTGGACCCTGGAGCTCTGGAGATCTGTTTGTCTCCATCTCCCTCTCTCCCCCTGTGCTGGGGTTAGAGGCATATGAGGCTTAGCCTTTGTGGGTGCTGGGGATTTGAACTCAGGTCCACCTGCTTCCAGGGCAAATGGTTACACCCTCTGAGTGCCTCCCTAGCCCTGAACACTCACTCTTTGGTTTGTGATACTAACAGGTGCTAACATAATGTGGAAACTGGAACCTTTGCATATAGCTCGAGTATAAAATCTAGTGGCCACGTGGGAAAAAATGTGGCATTCCTCAAAATTTAAAGACTTGCCACATGCTCAAGCAATATCACTCTATGTGTATACCCAAGAAAGATGTATGTGTGTGTGTGTGTGTGTGTGTGCGCGCGCGCGCGCGCGCGCGCTCGCATGTGTTTATAAACAAATGCTTATCATAACTATTCATAATAACCAAAAAGTATAGGGAAACACAAAATATCCATCAGTGGATAAAAGTGGTGTGTCAGTAAAGTCACACAATGGAAAACTAGTCAGCCATAACAAAGGATGAAATAGCGAGTCATACTGGAGCTGGCTGGATCTCGGAAATATTATGCTAATGAAAGATGCCAATCACAAACACCACGTCGTCTATTGCACTTATATTAAATGTCTAGACCAAGGAAATTCAAACAGACAGAGAGTATTTAGCCATTGTCTGGGTCGTGTGGGAAGACCAGGAGGTGACAGTTAAAGGAGTTAAAGGGTGTAGTGTGATAGGGGAGGTGAACTAATAATAGTGAAACACAACACCTAAATCTGTGCTCGAAGGCAGGGTAGGGTGGCAGCACTCAGGAGGCAGAGACGGGCAGGTGGATCTCTGAATTCGAGGCCAGCCTGGTCTACAGAGTGAGTTCTGGGACAGCCAGGATTACACAGAGACACCCTGTCTTGAAATACAACACAACAAAACAAACAAACAAAAATCTAAGCCTGATGAAAATGAATCATAGGCTGTAGGGTGGGGCTCAGGAAACAAGGACACTGGAAAGGAGTTCTCATATTCTACTGATCTGTCTATCACTTCCCTTCTTACTTACCGAGATAAGCCATGGCTCTGTAGCTCAGGCTATCCTTGAACTCATCATCTCCCTTGTCTCAGCCTCCCCAGTTTACAGATTACAGGCTTACACTACCTTGCCTGGCTACTTTTTATTATTGAAATAACCAAATGAACAAAAGGTCCATTTCTCACTTATTTAAAGCCACAAATTTAAACTGTGTTGATGTGGCAGCTCAGACTAAATAGTGAATGACTTTTTCTATTTGATATTCCAGTAAAAAGATTTTAGAGTAAAAGCAGACTGTATATACATACATACATATACATATATATATATATACATATATATATATAAAACATGTTGTATCCATGTTCAAATTCTCATGAGTGTATGCAGGTAAGCATGCACAGGAGTGCTTGTGGAAGCTCAAGATCGAAGCCAGATGTCTTCCTTGATAGCGCTCCTCTTGATTTCCTGAGGCAATCTTTTACTCAACCTGAGGTTCACAGATTGGCTAGTCACTCTAGGAAGCTTGCCTCTGGGATCCCCTTCCTGCCTTCTGAGCACTGGGGTTACTGTGGGCTGCAGCTCCTGGGGATCTGATCCCAGTCCTCAGGCTTGCGTGATGAGGGCTTTATCTACAGGGCCATCTTTTTGTTGTTGTTGTTGTTTGTTTTGTTTTGTTTTGTTTCTCTGTGTAGCTTTGTGCCTTTCCTGGAACTCACTCTGTAGCCCAGGCTGGCCTCGAACTCACAGAGATCCGCCTGCCTCTGCCTTCCCAAGTGCTGGGATTAAAGGCATGTGCCACCACCGCCCAGCCAGGGGCCATCCTTTTAGCCCTCCAACAGCCTTTACGGGAGTGTTACATAAAGAAGAAAACCACTGCCTGAGGAGATGGTGACACAGAATCCAAAACTTGTGATAGTGGAAGAAGTAAAAAAGAAAGAAAAGAATGCTCTCCATTTAACAAAAGAGGAAGCCTCTGAGATGTGTGATAAGCTGCCTCCAGGGAAGTACAACTGGGAAAAGAAGAGAAAAAAGAAATGGCATAGTTATGTAAAAGAACTAAGCTATTGTACCGGAGAACACAAGAGGATAAAAAGCAAACAATGTATCCCATCAGACTGAAAAAAAAATCATATGAATCAACCAAATCCAACAGCCATTTATGTTTGAAAGTAAATTAGGGCTACAGAATTATTTCCTCAATTTGACTAAACAAAACTAAAAGGGAAAGTATGTGACTCAGAGGACAGAACCCTAAGGACACATGGGGAGCACGCTGCTCCTTACCGGAAAGTTGCTAACCAAGCAGTGAAGATGAGAAAAGAAGCGGTTAAAGGAGATAGAGAAGGACCACAGAGACGGCTCAGCCGCTCCTGATGCTCTTCCGGAGGACCTGGGTTCAGGTTCCGGCCACCGCATGGTAGCTCCCAACCATCTGTAACTCCAGTTCCAGGAGATCTGATACTCTCCTCTGACCTCCTCTGGCAGCAGGCACACATGTGGTGCACATACATACATGCAGGCAAAATGTTCACATCCATAAAATGAAATAAAAAATAAATCTGAAATAAAAAATATCACTGGGGAAAAAGAATGAGAAAGTGAAAAAAATGGATGGAGGAAGGGGAAGAGAAGGAAAGGAAGAAGAGGAGGAGGAAGTTTTTTTTTGGGGAAGATCTATCTTTGTTATCCAAAGTGTTCAGTTGAAAGCTTTGGCCCCACCCCCCATTCCAAATTCCGCACCTTTCAGAAAACCTACCAAGCAGCGGCTGCTCCCCCAGAGCTGCTCTGCACCTTCAGGGTATTTAGGCTCTGGTCGCTAGACCTGCCCTGGGATTTCTCCTCCTCCCTCCCCCACCTCACTTCTGGGGGGCTTGAGAGTCATCCGGGGTTGCTTTGCTCATTAAACCTGGACTTTTAATTTGGCTTGATCTGGCTTATTTTGTCAGCAGAGAAATCTACTACTGGGGATCCAAAAATAGTTATCATCTGGTGCTGAACCCAGATAGAGTTGAGTCTTTCCCGAGACCACCTGGCCATGGGAAGCCACTCTCCCTTTCACCCTGCCCTCTGCCAGACCTGATTGGCTTTTGGCTCAGTAAATAACCGGTTCCAAGTCATTGCCTCCAGAGGTCCAGGACCTCTGCTGACCCTATTTTCTGGGTACCCTGCCAGGATGTGGCCAGGCCAAGGTATAAGGATTATGTCCTTAATTACGTCACCAGCCTCCGATGGCGTCCCAGCCTAAAAAGTGGGCGTGCCCTCTGTGCATTCTCTCTTTCTGCTCTCTCCTTCCGTTCTCTTCCCTCCACGCAGTCTCTCTGCCTCTCTGCCTCTCTGTCTCTCTGTTTCTCTCTCTCTCTCTCTCTCTGTTTCTCTCTCTCTCTCTCTCTCCCTCTCCCTCTCCCTCTCCCTCTCCCTCTCCCTCTCCCAATAAAGCTCTAGAAAGGTAACTATGGCTCGTGACTCTTCCGCCACCGATACATCCAGCACTCTTCTCCATCGGCATGGCCAGAGCACCGCCGCTTAACAACGTTGGTGCCATGACTCGGATTCACCACCAAGGACCTGCTGTGACTGCTGCCGCTCGCTGCCTCCTCCCCGATCCAGTGAGACCGCGAGACTGCCAGCGTGTCCCTCGCCTCTGCTGGACCCCCACACAGCTACCACTACTGCTGCCGCCATGATTCTTCACCACAGTGAGTAAATCTGCCGTTCTCTCGGCTGCAGTCTGAGCTATATTCTTTGGGAAGGACACCCTGGGGGTTGTCCTCGGGCTGTGCTGGCAACAGCAGGCACATTTTCACTCCTCACGAGGGGGTAAATGCTGTCTCAGGTCCACCGTGGACCAACTGCAGCACAGCTGCAGCCCTTCCCATCCCTTGACGAAGAGGATGGCGAACTTGAGCTGATTCTTAGATCTCTCTTCACTCTCGGGGATGCCCGAGATTGGAGTCTGATCCCAGACTGTTATTTTAATTTTTTATTTTTCTCTCGGCTACAGCCATGGGACAAAGGGACGGATACATTTATCACTCTTATTTCAGGATTTTTAAGTTGGTCATCTGGCATGGTTCCCCATGGAAAGTTTTGTTTGTCTTCCTGTTAAAAAAAGTCCCATCTATTTTCTGTGTATGGATGGAAATGTATGTGGCCATTGCATGCTTGTTTCTGACTGGTCTTGAATGCTTGAGTTTACATGTTCTGTGTATCTTGGTAACAGCTCAGTTGTTATTACAACTAGCTGCCCAGGCTCAGAATTTGACTCTGGGATTTTCTAGCCCTGAATTTGATGTGATGAGAGAGACAGTTATTTTACACTGTTCTACCTTATTTAAAAACAAAACAGCTAAGGAGTTGGGTATGGTTAAAAAAATCATTAACAAAAAGTTAACTTAAAACTTTTAACTCCAAATTGGAACTGCTCTGAGAAGCAACTCATGGTCTGCCACCACTTTAATTAAGTACAGCCACATGGGAAGCCACTATTTTGACTTAGGATGCAGAAGAGGGAGGTATATGACTTCACTGCCATCTTAAATAAAGGTGACCACATGGAGTGGGCCTACCAAGGAGACATTAGGTCTCCAAGACATTTTGGATTAAGATAGATTTCTGTATGATAATTCCCATCCTGTCCTAAAACCTAGGTTTATGAAAGATAAGATTTAAAATAATGCTAGTTTACTTAAGTATCCAAACTACACCTCCATACATCCATGTGCAGCATTGTATCTTGTTGGCAGCCAGATTTTGTAACGTAAGGGTAATTCCTTTGATAATGATTTTAGAAACACTAAATTGTTTACACTGTGAAAACTGGGTTTTACCTTCTAGAGATACTAAACTGCTTATACCTAACAGATAATGATCCCTTGATCCTCAAATGCTTCAGAGATCTGAGGATATGGCATTTAATAAAAAAGCTTCTCATAATAGAGACATGCCAGCTCCTAGCAGTACCCTGTGTCTCTTCCAAGGAAGATGGATGGCTGCAGAAGAACTTCCACCTGAAGCTTGCTTTAAATGTAGCAAAACCAGCCACAGAGCTGAAAACTGCCTCGACCTTAACTGCTGCTAACACCCTGTCCAGACTGTGGACAAGCAGGACACTGGGGGGATTGATTGCCCCACTTTGCCGAGACAAGGTACACCAGTCTCCCCAAATTCCTACACCACAGGAAAGTCTGTCCTTCTGGGCCTGGCAGCTGAAGACTGATGTTGCCCTGGGACCTCTGTCCCCAAGGACCACTGAGGAACCTGGGGTGGCTGTCTAGGGAGCTGGAAAGCTGTGTCATTTCTGCTTACTCAGGAGAAATGTATCCTTCTCAGATCTGATGGTGTTTGAAGACTAGAGTACTGATAGAGTTGCCAGTTTAACATTGCACTCAACCCCTCAAGGCTACAACCACCGTGGGAGCTCATTAGTTCATTAGTTAAGTTTCCTGTTAAAAATACAGACATGTTTGCCTTGTTCACAGGCTTCATAGCAAAGAATAAACAGGTTTCAGATGTAACTTCCCACTTAAGTATGTAACAATATTTCAGACTTCTGTCCCCTTTCTATGCTATTACTACAATGGAATTTTGGAGGTTCAACATTGGTAAATGAAATTTTGATGAACTGATAGAGCACTGTCTATGAGCAGTTTTCAGAAGTTTTTACATTTCTATGGATTAAGACCCAGCTTTTAGGACTGCATAGAGGCTTTTTCAGCATTACTGTATTGTCTCCAGCCACATACAGCAAAACTCTGCTGAAATACCAAATCCTCCCCCTCTGAAATAGGTTAGCATTAAAGAGGGTATGGAAGCCTGCAGGCTTGTTCGACTCCATTCCTCCCTCGCTGCTCAGCCTCCTTCCCTCCTCCTCTGCTCGCTCAACCTCTTTCATTCAGTTAATTTCCTCTGGTTGTCTTCTAAGTATAGACTTAAAGGTGTATTTCATCAGCTAAAAACAGGCCTTAGGAAAAATGTTCATGCCTTTTAACCCAAAGCCATAGCCTTGGCTATGACACCAAGGTGTAAATCTGTTCCAGATGTTTTACAGACACCTGCAGGTTCCTGGGGAAAGAGTTCTGCTACTGTATCAAGAAATCTGGCCGGGCATTGGTGGCGCACGCCTTTAATCCCAGCACTCGGGAGGCAGAGGCAGGAGGATCTCTGTGAGTTCAAGGCCAGCCTGGTCTACAGAGTGAGTTCCAGGAAAGGCGCAAAGCTACACAGAGAAACCCTGTCTCGAAAAACCAAAAAAAAAAAAAAAAGAAAAGAAAAGAAAAAGAAATCTGGCCTGGAGAAACTAATACCAGTCTCTGGAGCCCCTCTTTGACCCCACCCATCTTCGAACCCATGCTTTACAAGTCCACTCCTCCTGCCAGACATGTTCCAAGGTCAACCCGCAGGAGGCCCTCCAGATACGCCAGCCCCTGCCCCAGCTCCGAGGACACCAGCCAAGCGAGCACTAGCAGGTTGACTTCACCCACATGCCCACTCATAAAAACTGTTATCTCTTAACTCTTACTGACACCTTTACAGGATGGATGGAGGCACTCCCCACCTCCAGGGAAACAGCAGATGTGGTGGCTCAGGTACTCCTGGAACACATCATCCCTCAATTTGGCGTGCCAACCCCCCACCCCCACGATCCTAGGATCAGTGCTGGTACCACCTCTCCAGGCTCAAGCAGGCACCTATCCAGGATAAATGGTCTGTCCAGCAATTGGGACCCTCCACCCTCTGGTTTTCCAAATGTCCCAATGAAGGGTCTTCTGCTCTTCTGTCCTGCTCATTCACCTTTGGCACTCACCCTTGCCTCTTCTCTACAACCAGGGCACTTCTCTGTTCCATTCTTTCTGACAGTTATCACTCTTCCCATGGCTAGCCCAGCTCATAAGGCCAATGATAATAATCTATTTTTTTTTCTCCTTGCCTTCTCTGCTTCCTCAAGAAACAGATTCCTGGGGTCATGGCAGTTACTAGATGCCTCTTGACCCATACCTCCTGCTGAGCAGCCCACTGACCCCCAACTCCCCTCCCCATCATCCCATGCCAACAGGAAGTAGCCAGACTTGAACCAGAGCCCATATATTCAAGAAGGTTGGGATGTTCAGTTGGAAGCTCCACTTTGGCCCCTCGCCCCCATTCCAAACCCTGTCCATCTTAGAAAACCCGCCAAAGCAGTGGCTCCTCCCCAAGAGCTGCTCTGTGCCTACAGGATATTTAAGCTTGGGTCCCTAGACCTGCCCTGGGATTTCTCCCCCCCCCACCTCACTTCTGGGGGGCTTGAGAGTCATCTGGGGGTGCTTTGCTCATTAAACCTGGACTTTTAATTTGGCTTGATCTGGATTATTGTGTCAGCAGAGAAACCTACTTCTGGGGATCCAAAAATACTTATCACCAAGTTGAAAGTCTTGGTCAGACATCAGAAACTTCACTCTGGAGTGAGTGTGATCTCTTATGCCAGTTCAAGCCGGAGAGCTCTGGTTTCTCCTATCCAGAGAGCTCCTGCCTTTGTCTCAGGAAATAATTAGGAAGCTAAGAAGAATTAAACCCAAGATTTAGGGCTTACTAAATGCTGTCTCACAAGAATGATGATTACAACATCGTGATTAGGAGCTGAGGACCTTTAGCCCCCGGGAGCGCTGATTACAAAGTGATTAGCAGGGATTACCGTGAGATTAACAGTCTTTTCGAGAAGAGATGTGATCATCGTTCCAGGCGTTAAGGGACAGGGGTGGCAGATGGCTTTGTTAAACCCACAGAAACTGTAAAATGCAGAGTAAAGGACAGTCAGATTTTCATTTTTATCTCCTTTGAAAAAGGAGAGGGTGGGGAGGAAAGCTCTTGAAGGAGAAAGAGACTACGCACGGATGCTTCCAATTGAGTAGGTTTCTGGCACGTCCTCAGAGTGGCTGGCGAGGCAGCAACAGCCTGCGATCGCTGCTTCCAGACAATGAAAACTTGAAGACTAGGGTGCTCGCTTGGACTTTTATACAGCAGTTAAAGCCTTTTGAAGAGAATTTATGATGTGACCTAACCTGCCTGGCTCACAGTTGAGGCATGCGCACAAGGACATGGAGACTAAATGCTCACTCTAGTACTCACATATGCAGATGACATGTTAATGATTGTACCAACTGATGAGGCCATAAAAGCCATCTCTTGAATGTTTGAGGCTCATGTCTCAGCAGCTGGTTCTAAAATCAAGAAAGGAGCAGCTCTCTGTGGGCTAGCACAGGCAAGTAGGAGCAGGTGACTGCCCCGGAAGGACCATCATTTCGGTGAACCAGTGGGGAGTGTAGGATTTTTTTTTTCTTTTTGTGAGTCAAAACAGTGAAAAATCAAATTGGAAATAGATGTAGCAGATAAGTTGGTGTCCTCTGGCAGATTTGGAAGCAATTTTATTGTAGGGAATGTGTTATTAATCAAAAATGTTTCTCATTGCTTTGAGCCATATGGAAGTAATTCACTATGTTTTCCTTGCTGTCCACTTGCCATGTGTTTGAGGGAGCCGGCAAAGTTCCCTTAAAAAAAAAGATAACAACCCACTATCTTCCCAAAGTTACCTTAATGAGCCCATTGCATGATTCTTTGCAGGGCCATGAGTGATGTAGTTGTCTTAATTTGTACAAAGAATCCATAGAAGAAAAAAAGTGACTAAACATTTTCCTCCCAAACAGTTCCGTTACCCTACAGCACACCTAGGAAGCATGCATGCTTGGGACACTGATTAGAGTCCTTCTAGGCAGCAGTTTGCAGGCATTATTGTGTAATCTTTGGAACCCGTCAGTGCGATGGAGAGACTTAGCTGCAGGAGACTAACCGGCTCCCAGGTGCTCCTGGGAGAAAATGGTGTAAACGGAAGAGCCAGCACCAGAGAGTCAAGAGCCAGAGTTTCTTGGATTATGTCCATAAATGCTTTCCATTCCATCTTCCCTGACTTAATTTCTTCACCTGAAAAAGCTATTAATAGTAACCAATGCATATAACAAGCTGTCTATATGTCAGACACTGCGTAAACATTTCCAGCAAATTATTTCATCTTCAACAAGACTCTTGTCAATGCTGCTATCAATCCTGTTTTATAGAGCGGTAAACAGAATGGTGGTAATAAAATAGATGAAATCTCCGTAATGATTTATCATAAAAATGTGGGCTATGTCAGGTGGGGTAAGATGCACCTGTAATCAGATAGAGACTTTCCCATTGGAGGTGACTAGCTTGGGCTACAGAGCTAAATTCTGTCTCCAAAAAAGTAAGTTTTGTTTTGTTTTTTGCTTTTTTAATATATAATCCTGACTATAGAGTAGTTTGAGTCTTACATAGACTAAAAACGGAGGAGCTAGCTGGATGTGGTGGCACACCACGCCTTTTATCCCAGCACTCTAGATGCAGAGGCAGGCATATCTCTGTGAGTTTGAGGCCAGTCTGGTCTACATGGCAAGCTCCAGGTCAGCTGGAGCTACATAAGTGAGACCCAGTATCAAAGAAAGGAAAAATAAAAAAAAAAAAAAAAGGAAAAGAAAGAAGGTATTAAAGTAACAGTTTCTTCCTAAACTTGGGGGAGGGGACCATGAAAGTGCAAGCCCACTACCAGGAGGAAGAAAGGGGACCATGGGGACAGAGGGAGCAGGTGAGAACAATGGGAAAACAAATATGATCACAGTAAACTATGCATATGTCAAAATAGCATAATAAAACCCAATTCTTAGTACAATGAATTTGTGCAATGAGGAAAAAAATCACATCCTATCCCACAGATATATCTTCAACAAGACTCTTGTCAATGCTGCTATCAATCCTGTTTTATAGAGTGGTAAACAGAATGATGGTAATAAAATAGATGAAATCTCCGTAATGATTTATCATAAAAATGTAGGCTATGTCAGGTGGGGTAAGATGCACCTGTAATCAGATAGAGACTTTCCCATTGGAGGTGGCTAGCTTGGGCTAGCTGGCGTTTCTTGGATTATGTCCATAAATGCTTTGCATTCCATCTTCCCTGACTTAATTTCTTCACCTGAAAAAGCTATTAATAGTAATTGATGCATATAACAAGCTGTCTATATGTCAGACACAGAGTAAACATTTCCATAGATTTCAATAAAGAGCAGGATTTAGGGAGCAGGGCACAGATGGTTCAGTGGATAAAGGTGTTAGAGCCTCCATAGAGGGCTGAATGTGCCACTGTGCATCCACAGTCCTGGCACTAGGTGGAGACAGTAGAATTTCCTGAGGGCTAGCCAGCCTGGTGTATGCAGTGCAGCCGCAGAAACAGCACAGACCTGCTCAGCCAGGTGGACGGCAAGAGCCCACTCATGAAAGTAGCCTTCTGACTTTCACACATACACACACACACACACACACACACACACACACACACACGCGCGCGCGCGCGCGCGCGCACACACACACACACACACACACAAATTGCCATAAAGGTAAAGACTGATGAGTTAGACTGTATTAGAATGAAAAGTGATGTGTGTTAAAAGACAAGACATAACATAATAAAAAGGAAGCTATCAAGTGGGAAAAATAAGTGATGCATACATTTCAAATGGAATCATATATACAGTATCCAAAGCATTCCTGTAAAGCAGTGGTTCTCAACCTTCCTAATGTGACTCCCCCCACAGGTTGAGGACCACTCTAAAGCAATAGAAAAATGCAAACAACCCAATAAAACATGGGCAAACACTTTTAAAAGACACTTCATAAAAAAAGATAGCCACCCAGGTGATGCTAGCTCATGCCTTTAATCCCTTGGGAGGCAGAGGCAGGTGAATCTCTGAGAGTTCAAGGTTAGCCTGTTCTACAGAGTGAGTTCTAGGACAACCAGGGCTACAGAGAGAAACCCTGTCTCCAAAAACCAAAAACTAAGGGAAAAACAAAAACAAAAACAAAAACCCAAATAGTCAATGCAAATACAAGAAGGTGCTTAACTTTACTAATTGCCTGGAAATGTACATTAAAACCAAACTGCAAATCAAAACTGCAGCATGTCCATTAGAATAGCCAAGATGAATAAAAAGCAGCCAACAAGCTAAATGCTGTCAAGACCACGCATCCATTTATCTTTCATGTGCTCCTGGAAGAAATGCAAATTTATACAGTTTGAAACCCTCTTTGAACATATCTGTGAGAACTGAGCACACCCAAACCCTCCAATATGTTATGGATAGCTGAGGGAAATTTACACAGACATGTGCCAAAAGTCACTTACAAAGGTTCATAGCAGAGGATTAATAAAATCTCAAATTCAAAACAACTCAAATACCCATCAACACTGAGTGGATATACTGCCATTGAATACATGAGTACATTGGTCTCCTAAACAATGGAGCAGGTAGAGAGACAACCGTTGCTTCATGAGATACTACATATGAACATTACTAACTTGAATGCAGAATGCAAGACAAATTAAACATCAACACATACTTGTTCTGCTTTGTTTCTGATGTTGGTGTTGAGAGAGTTACACTATGCTGTCCTGGCTGGCCTGAAATTTGCTGTGTAGACCAAGCAGGCCTTGAACTAGGAGAATCCTCCTGCCTCTGCCTCCCAAGTGCTGGAATTTCACTGCACCACCACACCCAGAATCCCAGAATACATATTCTTGACAAGGACGACGTCTGTGAAGAAATCAGAACAATAGTGTCCTTTAGAGTAAGTGATGGTGACCCATTTTCTTTTCTTCTTTGTGTGTGTTTATGCGTGTGTGTGTGTGTGTGTGTGTGTGTGTGTGTGTGTGTGTATGGTATCCTCATCTGTGCTGTGTGTGTGTGCATGTGTGTGTGTGTGTGTGTTTGTGTGTGTGTGTGTGTGTGTGTGTGTGTGTGGTGCCCCCATTTGTGCCTATCCATGTGAAAGGCCAGAGCTGCCCTTTGGTGGTTTCCTGTATGGCTCTTCACTTTTTTTTTGTTTTTTGTTTTTCGAGACAGGGTTCTCTGTGTAGTTTTGGTGCCTTTCCTGGATCTTGCACTGTAGACCAGGCTGACCTCGAACTCACAGAGATCCGCCTGCCTCTGCCTCCCGAGTGCTGGGATTAAAGGCGTGCGCCACCACTGCCCAGTTCACCTTATTTTTGAGACAGGATGTCTTAGGGTTTCTATTCCTCTGATAAACACCATGACCAAAAAGCCACTTGGGAAGGAAAGGACTTATTTCAGCTTACAGTTAGAGTCAAGACAAGAACTTGGAGGCAGGAACCTCAACTTTCTAATGCTCCCAGGGTCCATGTGTGCACTGGACTTTGTAAATGTTGCTTTTGATTTTCTTTCCCTTTCGCCAGCTCTTCTTACTGCCGAGTGGCAGGGGTCCTTCTCAGCTACTGGGTTTGACTTCTCAGGACAACAGCATAGACATAGTTTCTCTGTCTCCTCTGATACTGAAGGAAAGCTGGCAAGTTCAGGGCAGCATTCCAAATACCCTGATCCTTGGACCTGAGCTCAAATGGTGGAAAGGGAGATCCAGTTCTCATTGTTCTAAATTAAAATCCTGTTTCAGAAACTCATCGACACTAACTTCAGGTTTGCCTGGAACCCTAGCTTCTGATTGTCTTACCTGAGACCTAAGGGAATCACTAGAAAACTATCCCAGAGCAGGCTCGTTGCACCACAGAGAGCATGTACTCAAAAGACCAGGCTAGTGCACTTCTACGTGATTACAATGTCTACGTGCAGGACTTCTGAGTGCGCAGGGTTTCTGAGAACTGGGAATGGCGGCTGGCCTGTGAGCTACCTCAGATCTGGTAAACAAATAAAACCTCCCCTTCTCCTAAGCATGGTTTGCTAGGAGCAACATTCTTTTTTGCGTTGGATTGGAATCTCTCCAGGGAGTAATCAAAGGTTTCTGACTTTTCAAAATTTGCCAGTGACCCGGGGCAAAACCTGTTTCCACCCACGCTGGGACTCTGATATAGCTATCCACTTTTATTTTTTGGTGGGAGAGGTGCAGTGCTAGGCTTTGAAACCTAGGCCTCTGGCGTGATGGCCAGGTGTTCGAACACTGAGCCATGTCCTTTGACCCTTGACTGTGTGTCTTCATGCCTCCCCAGGCCCTTAGGTTTATGTTAATAAGGCGACTACAAGGTGAAGCTGAAATTCCTTCAGGGACTGATCTGTAGTCATCTCAGCAGCTATAAACAGGTGAAAACCCACATCATCAGATTTGAAGCCAAATGGAAACCCGTGCAGTCTCCTTTTTCCTTTGTGCCATCCAGTTTATATGAAGATTGTTCTGGCCCGTGAAGTGTGTGCAGGCACACATGAAGAAGCAGGAACTCCTTCGCATCTTTCTACATCTGCTCTTTCTCAGGCACTATGAAGAACGGGATGGTATTCTGGATGCAGACTTACTCAACCTCCTCACATCTGTGCAATCAACACTGTGTGCATTGCCTTGCTTGTGCAAATGTTAACACATTGATATGTATTAAATGAGCTGTAAACATTCTAAGAACTTCGGGTTATTTGCCAAGTTTGAAGAGGAGAGAAGAGTTCACCATGCAAAGCTCTAAAAACAGGGATACCTTGTCCTGTCTGCACCTGCCCTACTCACAGATAAGGGACTTTATGCCTGCCCTGTATACCATTCTCTTACCCCATTTTAAAATTGAAAAGAGAGAACGCATGTGAGCTGGCTCTGTTCCAGCTACTATATTTCGATGATCCTAAAAATGAATATTTTCTCATTTTTCATAATCTCTAAAATTGGAATGTATCTGACAATTGGTACCAACACACACTCACTGCCAACATTTTAAATAAAATATATAAAATAATGACACCTCCCGGCTTTAGCCCTGACTCAGAGCCAGTCAAGCGTGGTAGAAGTAAATGAAACAATTCCCCCAGATGCCAAACGATCTTTCCAGGAGCAGTTATTTAAATATGTCCTGTGACATAAACGGTGTAGATTAAAGGAGATTTCTGTGGTTAAATCAGCCAAAATCATGGATTTCAACTGGATTGTGATTTGAATTGTAACTGTAGAAAGACTTTGCAGGGGGAGAGAAGCTGAAAGATTTGAGTATTCATTGGATAGTGAATGATAACAGGAAATTGTTCTTAACTTTAAAACTTGTGGCCATAGTATTGAGAGGCAGGTGAAAATCCCTTATCTTGTTTAGAACATACTGAAATCACGGACGAAAGGATATGATGTCTGGGTTTTATTTTTAAAATAACGCAAGGAAGGATGGGGGGCTAGGGCATTAAGTAAAAAGATCCCCATAGGTGGGTAATTATTAAAGCACACCTGTATGCTTGTTCCCCCTCTCTCTGTGGGTGCTTACAATTTTCCACAATGAAGAGCTTTAAAGGCAGTGCTGTCCAGGCTCCAGGCAGTAGGTTTTGTTTGCATGTGTGCCTTTCCATGAAGTGCACCATATACACCCACCCGCCTCATTTTAAAATGCATTTGAATTGTCTTCCTTACTCCTCCAAAGCTACCTAGAAATGACGTCCCCATGAAAATGTAGTTTCAACTCACATAACTTTTTTATTGAATGCCCATAGTCACACATACTCAATTACCTACCCTCTGGAAGTCCTAACACACAGCTTTGTGTGCTGAAGGTGTACACAGAGAGGAGTCAGGTGAGGCAGAGCACGTCGCCTGTGGGCCAGATCAGTAGATAAAGTCAGAGCACCTGGGGCCTCAGCCTTCTCTCCATACCAGCAAGCCATCTGACCTGAAGCAAGTCAATCAAGCCTTCTGGCTTTAGTTTCTTTTTTGTTTTGTTTTGGTTTTTTGTTCAATTACAATAATGTGAGCAGATCTAATTGCTCTACAGGGCATTTGGGGATTCAAATAAACAGTAAATATTTTAAAAAAGTTAAAGTGCTCTTTGTCACAAGGTTACAATCTGTGGCAGTGTCAACATAGCATTTGGGAGGGAAAATAATCAGACATCTAACTGATTGCTTTGTTATGTGATACCGACCTACCAGGCTCGTCCAAAGGGACAGACCTTCAGTCACGGCTGCAGCCCCAGAAGGCCAGCCTTCACCAGGCCCAGTGCTCCGCTGGGCATCAGGCAGGCGTTCTTTTGCAAGGCTCTAGGTAGCTGCTAATTAGGCCACAGGGAAGGGTGACTGGAAGTGGGTTCCTCCTTCAGCAGATGGAGGCTATGCAGCTGGATCGGGACTTTGAAAGCTCAGTCGCCAGGACCTCTGCGGGCAGAGTAAAGTACTCTACCTGTGATAGCATGTACGTGCTCGCATGGTTCCCGGGAGTTTTAATAGTTGGCGGCTTTCTGAATTATAAGTCCTTGAAGCTTCTTTTCTTTCTCTTTTTCCTTCATCCCCATTTGGAAAGCATTTAGTTCCGTCTTGGCAGGAAAGCCTCCCTGGTGTGTCTCGCGGAGAGGTGTCCAAGTGGCTGAAACTACGAAGCGGTTTCAGCTCTGCACATACAGGGAGGGTGAGGCAGTTGGAATGGAAAGACTAGGGAAACTTGAGCCCAGCGAGGTTTTTTCTCCCTCAAAGAAGACAACAATGTCTTCACTAAAATTCTTATATCACCAGTTGGCGAAATTCTCAGTTTTAGAGCCAAACAACTATTCTCACTCTCCATGGAATCAAGATAATACGCACCAGAAAGGGAACTCTTTCCCTTGGAGCCCCTAAACCTTGCCGCCCGCGTGCACTGGGGTCGCCTTCCCAATCTGTAAAAAGGACAGCTCACTCACTGATGCTATCGGCTTTGTGGCTTCTGAAGTTCCGCCCTTCTGCCCCTTCCCAGGCCGCCTAGGAAACAGGTGTTTTGAATGATGGTATTTTCTTACCAGCGGAGGTTTAATCCATAAATAACTATTTTTCTTAAACAAATTCAAATGCCAGCAAGTTAACTCTGGTAGAATATTAGAGGAATATTAAGTATCAAATCCAAGTAAAGTTTATTCCAGGAGTGCAAAAACGGCTTGTTTTGGTAAGCGCAAATCTGTGTGCCTGAGAGAAAGAACACAATTTTCTTGATAAAAAGACAATTGGTGAACTTCATCGTTTTTATAATTTCTAAACTAGTAACATAAGTAAACTTTATTAACATGATTATACAAATTAGTTGTAATGTCCATCCAACCTCATTTTTTATAATAAAAACCATCAGTGTGGTCTGTGGTCCTTGGAAGCAAAATTTTGTATATGACTTTTTCTAGAGTTTTGTGTTTTGTTTTTAGAAGTTTTTTTTTTTAAAAAAAAAAAAAAACCCTCCCCCCCCCCAAAAAAAAGGACATCAAAATGGCCTAGCACTATTATTAATAACGAAAACAAGAAAAGCATGGTTGTTGTCACTACCATGATATAATAATATACCTGAACGAGAAGAGAAGCGCACAACCGCTCCCAGGTATGGTGGCAGAGAAGGTCTAATTGTAGATATGAGGGAGAAAACAGCCAGAGGCATCTGGAACAGTCTGGACTGAACTGGGCCAGCAGACTGTCCTGAGCCGTAAGAGGAGATAGGGAGAGGAAGCAGAAGCCAGGAGACCAGAGACGGCTTGCTGAGGTTATGTAGGGACCAGAGCATCTGGGGGAAGGGAAACCCAGCCCCTGGGCTAGAGAGTTTAGGGTAGGGGGTGGCGAGAAATGCTGGGAAGAGCCAAAGGTACTGAGTGAGAGTTGTTCAGGGTTTGGGACCTAGATACACCCAAGTGCCTTTTAACACCATGAAAGAAGAGAAAGACTATACTAGTGGTTCTCAACCTTCCTAACACTGTGACCCTTTAATACAGTTCCTCATGTT
The DNA here is from genome assembly GCA_902168425.1 of Peromyscus attwateri. Classification (NCBI taxonomy): domain Eukaryota; kingdom Metazoa; phylum Chordata; class Mammalia; order Rodentia; family Cricetidae; genus Peromyscus; species Peromyscus attwateri. The sequence goes on along the minus strand of CABHPP010126716.1, from coordinate 3,051 downwards.
GTGGTGACCCCCCAACTATAAATGTACTTCATTGCTATTTCATAACTGTAGTTTTTGCTACTGTTATGGATCATAATGCAGATATCTGATATGTGACCCTTGTGGGGTCTTGACCCACAGGTTGAGAACCACCAGATTAGCCTATCCTTATTTGAGGTAATTTGGTTGTAGGAAAGCAGCAACTAGACCAGGCATCCACACTAACTACACCCTTCTCACTTTATGTGTCCTAGCATTTGGAGGGCTGTGTGGGCTTCACAGAAGCTGGCCTCTGTGAGAGTAACCCATCACTCCGGGAGCTGGCACATTCAGTCTCCTTTCGCCTCACTCAGTCAGGACCAAGCCTTGTCTTCACATTTGCCCAGTATGGGAGTCAACTCATCCTCTGCAGCCCATCCATTGGTCACCCTGGGGGCTACCCTCAAGGTTTGGGCCAGATATCTGAGAGGGTCAGAAGTCGACCTACCAGTAGATGGTAGGGATCTCCTGAGATGGGCGAGTAGTGATGATAGTGAGGAGCTTCCCTTCTGAAGCCACTTGGAAAGGAGGTATGCCTTCCATCCAAGTGACATCCAGTGTGGGATCAATAAACACTAGCTCCACATCTCCCACATTGGGCAGCTTTACATTTGGCTTAGATTTCATGGACGCTTAAGATATGGAGCTAGTGTTTATTGATCCCCTGAGATTAAAAGTCCCATGCTCTACCTACTGACCTAGCCTAACCCTACAAAAAGTCTGACTGCTCTTGGATATAGGATTTTATTAGCCTTGAAAACTGGCTAATAAATAAGAAATTAGGGACAGGTCTGTGTTAGTGGGTTAGGGATTAAGGGACTATGACTTGTTCTGAAATGTGACAATATGTTGGCCCCAGGTAATACGGAACCTTAGTACCTGAGAATGGCTGGGGTCATCCTAGTACTGCGTTAGACTTTCCCCCAGGAATAAGGGGAAGGGTAGCTCTACAGAGTAGGGGAAAGAATGCTCACTTGTGCTCACACCCTGGGAAGCGCTACTCTGCAAACAAAATGACTAGCCAGGCAGGTGTGGCTCATGTCTGTAATCCCAGCACTAGGGAGCTTGAGGCAGGAGTTCAGGATCAGCCTAGGATATAGAGTCTAAAGGAACAAAAATGGTTGTCATAATGAGAGTAACAATGACCTCTACTGTTACTGACAAGGTACTATGTGCCAATTTGTTTGAAGCAGAACGGGTGCACTGTATCCTCAGGTTCCATGTCTATGGCTTTTAGAACACACATTGCAGCTGGGTGGTGGTGGCACACTCTTTTAATTCCAGCACTGGAGTGGGGGCGGCGAGGCAGGTGGATCTCAGTGAGTTTGAGGTCAGCTTGGTCTACAAAGTGAATTCCAGGACAGCCAGGAATGTTACACAGAGAAACGCTCTTCTTAACAGGTACAGATTTTTTTCTCTTGTCATAATTCCCCCAAGAATACAAGGCAGCAAGCACTCATATAGCACTTGTATTACACTGGATATGGGAAGTAATCTGGAGGCTGGAGAAATGTCATCGGAGAGGAGCACTTGCTGCTCTTGCAGAGGACCCAGGTTCAACACCCAGCCCCTACACAACGGTTCACAGGCATCCCTAACTGTAGCTGCAGGAGATTCATGCATCCTTCTGACTCAGTCAGGCACCGGGCACACACATGGTGTGCAGATATGTGTGCAGGTAAAACACTCATGTACATAAGATAAGTAAATCTGAAAAAAATTGAAGTATTTTAGAGATTTAAAGTACATGGGAGAGTGTATGTAGGTTACCCACAACACAATACATTTCACAGCAGGGTCTTGAGCATCCACGGGCACTGGTGACGTCAGAAGGTGTCCCACATTAGAGTCCAGGGGATGACCGGATATGACGGGAATTTTCTCCTTTCATTCTCACAGAAACCCTGGGCTAGAAACTTGTGAGATTTCTAAAACCCATTGTGTCATGGCGCTTTCCATCATCATGATAAAAATACCCTAGAGACTCAATTACAATAAGAAAGCTTTCTCTGGGCTCCTGATTACACTTAAAAGTCTCCCTAGGATTTAACTCCATTTACTAAGCCCAACTCTTAAAGAACAGCACTTTTCAATAGTGGATAGTCCAGGACTCCTGCTTTTAAAACAGGAATCTTTGGGGATATTTAAGGTCTAAACTGTAGCATTATTTGTAGGAACAGACACTGGACTTCACAGAAGACGTGAAGAACCTGCCCATGAAAATGTAGTTAATAATGAGAGAACTGGAGTCCATGGGACATCGGCACACTCAATGTAGGCAGACTACATCTTTACTGCAGGAAGGATGAATCCAATAGCAATCCAGGAACAGCTTCACACAGACAAAGGCTAGTGGCAGAAAAGGACACAGCCTTTCTGGAAACCCTCCATGATTAGCCTAACAGTCTGGGCACTCCATGGGCTCCACACAACGTCCTGATATATAAGCTCTTAGGACCAGGCTTGAGTAGCTCTCTTTTGGAAGGAGCAGGAGGAAGAGCTGCGTTATGTACAGTGATTGTACAACCGCCTTCCTTAAAGGTATTTAACCTTTCTTTTCTTTACTAGAAGCGTGGTGTTGTTGATTAACTTAAGCCTCGGACTTCTCTGAGGGCCTAGTGTGTCTCACTCTGTAGAGTCTGAATTAGGCATAGGAGCTTTGTTGATGGAATGAATTGAGTCTTTTATACTACCATCAGGCAATCTTTGGTGACACTTGATGGTTTTGTCTCTGTGGTCCTTACCATTGATTAAACTCTAAGGCCAGGAGAAGGGGCCTCTTCCGTACCCCCTTGTTTACCAGTGTTTCGTAGCAAACACTTCTGTACTGTAGACAGTGTGATCGCCCAGATTCAGGGTTGCAACAACTGCCAGGCACGTAATTCCAGCACTTGGGAGACTGAGGCAGGAGGCTCACTAATTTGAGGTCAACCTGGGATACATAATGAGCCCATGTCTCCAGCAAAACCAAAAAGAGAAGGCTGGACCTGTGGCACACATCTTTAATCTCAACATTTGAGAAGTAGAGGCTCC
>CABHPP010126715.1:0-12824 GCA_902168425.1 Peromyscus attwateri | reverse complement strand
TTTCAGGAGTTCTCTCCTTCCTTGATGTAGGTCCTGGGATTAGAACTCAGGCCATCAGGCTGGTTGCAAGTGCCCACTAAGCCATCTTGCTGTGAGCTGAACATGGTACAGATCCCTTATTGCTGTCCTGGAGTTCCTCCAGGTGGGTTCCTCCGGAGCCAGGGCTGAGGCCCAGTGTGACTGCCCTGACTGCATTGTACCTCACACATCCTTCCTTGTTAGAGAGACGAATCCTCTGGGCTCTTCAGACAGTTGTGAGCCACTGTGTGGGTGTTGGAATCAAACCCGACTCCTCTGGAAGACTAATCAGTCCTCTTAACATCTGAGCCACCTTGGCACCCCTTGGCTTGGTTTATATTGACCTTGAAAGAAGTCCCAAGTGGAGGGCACCAAAATGGTACAGGTTAGGAGTCTTGATCTGGTTTGTTTTCTCTGCAGGTTAAAGAATTAGAAGGCAGGAAAGATAAAGATATAGCAGATATCAGCAGGGAAAATCTCAGACGCAGCAGACAGAATCGGCCGGGTAAGAAAGGCTTTAATAGTGATGAGGAGACACACACACAGCAAAGCGTACAGAAGGAGCCCAGGGGGAGGTTGGTCACTTTCCACAAAGACAGGGAAGTGGATAGGCTCACCCACCACTTACAGATAAACATGCCCTGACACAGCCTTGTACTTGTGGGACCAGTCTATTGGCAGGCAGGCCTTACTGGAAGGAGAAAAATCACTCCAGGCCTTTGTTTTAAGCTTTTTAGGTTTTTGTCTCAGTAGAGTGTGAGGAAGAAGTTAGAAGTTGACCATTCTTCTATTTGAGGCCCCTGTCCCTCTCCGTCTGCCTGTTGGGGACCCGTCTAACTCCTAGTCCCCATAGGCACAGTGACCTCGGTGCAGCACACAGTGCACATTGCCTTAAGAACCCTGGTAAAGGAAAGCGTTCACTTTTTAGTATGGCCTCAGAAATGTGGTTTGCATGATGGAGGATAGTTGCTCTTGGTGGAGGGTCCAGAGGAGCTCTCTACACTACCCGCACCACCAGGCAGCTAAAGGAGGCACATCACTCAGCTCATCGTCCTGGGGTCATTTTTACTGTGTGGGTGATTCTCTCTTCCTCCCTCAGATTTCACTGTCTGCTTTAGTCCGGCTTTCTGCTGATTCACATTTTGCATCTTTTTCTGTAACTTCTGACTCTCCATTTGCTTTTCTTTCCCTTATATTTGCCCCCCCCCCCCCGCCTTATATCCTGACTTTGATTTCCATAATTATTGCTACGTTTTAAAGTATAGTTTTCAAAAGGAAATTTTGTTGTTTTAGTGTAGGTAGTTAGTTTATCTACGTTTCTAGTGTCGTCTCCTCAGTCTCCTCTGTCTGGGTGACACGTTGTGTGTCATGCTCACGGCCACCCTCCTACATATTCTGGGGCATTTCTCCCCAGATAAGTGAAATTCCAGATCAGAAGCAGAAGACTAGTTGTGGTGATATATTGTGTACCCTAATAAAATTTGCCTGGAGGTCAGAGCGACAAAGGAACAAGCCACATCTTTTTTTTAAAAATTTAATTTAATTTTATTTTACAATATAATTTAATTCTACATATCAACCGCGGATTCCCTTGTTCTCCCCCCTCCCGCCCCCCTCCCCTTCCCCCAGCCCACCCCCCATTCCCATCTCCTCCAGGGCAAAGACTCCCCCGAGGATTGAGATCAACCTGGTAGACTCAGCCCAGGCAGGTCCAGTCCCCTCCTCCCAGGCTGAGCCAAGTGTCCCTGCATAAGCCCCAGGTTCCAAACAGTCAGCTCATGCACTGAGGACAGGTCCCGGTCCCACTGCCTGGATGCCTCCCAAACAGATCAAGCTAATCAACTGTCTCACTTATCCAGAGGGCCTGATCCAGTTGGGAGCCCCTCAGTCATTGGTTCATAGTTCATGTGTTTCCATTCGTTTGGCTATTTGTCCCTGTGCTTTTTCCAACCTTGGTTTGCAGGCAAATGGATGGATCTAGAAAAAATCATCCTGAGTGAGGTAACCCAGACTCAGAAAGACAAACACGGTATGTACTCACTCATAGGAGGATACTAGATGTGGAACAAGGATGACCAGACTGCTACTCACAACACCAGGGAGGCTACCTGGAAAACAGGACCCCAAGAAAGACACGGGGATTGCCCAGTGACAGAGAAATGGATGAGATCTACATGAACAGCCTGAACGTGAGTGGGGGTAATGAACGGCGAGGGGTGAGGGAAAGAGAGCTTGGGGGAGCGGGAGATCCCAGCTGGATCAAGAACAGAGAGGGAGAACAAGGAATAGGAGACCATGATAAATGAAGACCACATGAGACTAGGAAGAAGCAAGGTGCTAGAGAGGCCCACAGAAATCCACAAAGATGCCCCCACAATAGACTGCTGGCAACGGTCAAGAGACAACCCGAACTGACCTACTGTGGTGATAGGATGACCAAACACCCTAATTGTGGTGCTAGAAACCCCATCCAATGACTGAAGGAACTGGATGCAGAGATCCACGGCCAGGCCCCGGGTGGAGCTCTGGGAATCCAATTGGCGAGAAAGAGGAGGGTTTATATGAGTGAGAACTGTTGAGACAAGCCACATCTTACCTCTAGGACTCCTCAGCCTGAAAAAGCCTCTAGCTGAAAGGAACACTTCTGCTGAAAATCCTTTGGTTCCTGTCTCCTCACACCTTATATACATTTCTCCACCCAGCCATCGCTTCCTGGGATTAAAGGTGTGTGCCACCACTGCCTCTCCTAGACAGAGTCGATCTCATGTAGTCCAGGGTGGCCTTGAACTCAGAGATCCAGACAGATCTCTGCCTCCTGAGTGCTAGGATTAAAAGTGTGTGCCACAGCTGCCTGGCCTCTATGTTTAATCTAGTGCTTTTGCTGTCCTCTGATCTGGCAAATTTTATTAGGGTACACATTGTATCACCACAGTTAGGTAGCATTATCATCTTCGAAGCCGACTCCTGAAGGTGACTGCATAGCAGAAGCTGTCCAGCAGGGGTCAGTCTCTCCCAGGAGAACACAAGCATCCTTCCCGTGCTTGTTCCTTTATGACCATTTGCTTTTTTTTGAATGAGTCTTTGAAGAAGCAAAACCAACTTCTTGTATGTTTTAAACAAACTCTGGGTTGGCTTTCAGAGAAAACCCCCCTCAGTCTGGGACAACTGCACACCCAGAGTTTCATGCTGAGTTTTCCCTTGTTAAAAACACTGGCTGGGACATTGTTTGAACACTTGAGCATCATTCAATAGGTGACCTAAGTTTTAACTTTTTTCTTGAAGGCAATTGATTCATGGCTGTGAATAGGAGACCAACAGTGTCCCCTGGATGTGAGCAGCATACCCCGAGACCTAGAGTTTTAAGTTAATAAAACATGTAGGGAAGAGATTTGTTTAAAGATTCACAGCTGTAGAGGGGAGGATCAGAATTAGGAGCAAATCAAGAGACAAAGTATCCAGGTCTTCATTAAGCCTGAGCATTGAGCTGGAGTATTGAGTTGGAGTCCAGAGCTACTGGTGACTTCCTTGACCTTGGCAATTGTCTGGAATCAGTAATCCATCCCGAGCAGTGCCGTGCTCAGATAGAAGAACAAAAGCAACATCAGTCTCCGGCAGGCTGTCACAATCCACACGTGCTCACCAGTGATTATCTTCAGTGTAATTCCCACAGCAATGAAGCCCAGCACCAGCTCATAGCTCGGCGATAAAAATGCTCGCATTAGAGAAGGAAAGAAACTCCCAGGGGAAGGTTGACTGAGGAGGCCTTCTCATGCTTCTTGGCCACTGTGGTTGCTTTCCCTTGGGCAGCCACAGTAAGAGGGGCGTGTGGAGTGTGCTGTTTACATAACAACCAGAAGCACTTGCCCATGCTGGCTGGAGCTTAGAGTCCAACTAACTAGCAAGCCAGAAATCACCCTGGTTTTCATTTTGGTGGCTCCACAAGGAGTTCAGACCCTAGGGTTACTCGACTGCTGTTGCTGCCTCTTATTACAGGGATCACCAGCCAGGGAGAGCTGAAGTTTTAGGAGAAGGATCAGAAGGTAATGGTGGCTTTCCAGAGGGAAACTCGGGCTGATGAAACTAGATTTAATAAACATGGGGACAAGCCCAAGGCAAGACTCTCAGAACTGACTTTATTGGGTTTTTAAAGGTGGTTTGGGAATGCTGAATGACTTTGGCAGGAAATGGCTTTTGATGGAAGCAGCTGGGGTGTTTCTGGTGAAGTTGGTTCACAGCAGTGCAATAGAAATAGTGGCGCCTTGTCCTATCCTTCAGAACAGATCTTGCTGACCAACTGTGGGGAGTGTGGCCCATAGCTAGGTGATTGATAGTGCATCCTGTGTCACCCTCAGCCTGAGAGTACCCTGCCTTGTGTCTCCCTCCACCCAAAAGCCCACCTTCAGTGACCGAGATGGAAGCGGGGAGAAAATGAAGTGTTTCTCACATCCAGCGGGAGCTTTCAAGCCCAGGATGGCCTGGCTGAGGCGGATCAACTTTTCCTTCTGCCCAATCCATTCCTGTCCCAATCCTTCACAGATATTGATCCTAAATCTGTTTCAGCATCTGCAACAAGCAACTTGTCTCATCTTCTCGTAGAACATACAGTGCGGAAAAAGTAATCAGACACATAAAATAAATGTCTAAAGTCCTTTTGAGATATTTACATTGTCAAATTTTTTATTAAGGAATTTTTTATTCATTTTACATACCAACCACAGATCCCCCTCTCTTCCCTCCTCCTGCCCCTCCAGCCTTTCCCCCACAACCCACCTCCTATTCCCTCCTCCAACAAGGTATGGCCTCCCATGGGGAGTCAGCAGAGCCTGGTACATTCAGTAGAGGCAGGTACAAGCCCCTGCCCCTGAATCAAGGCTGTGCAAGGTGTCCCACCATAGGCAGTGGGCTCCAAAAAGCCAGCTTATGTACCAGGGATGGATCCTGATCCTACTGCCAGGGAGCCCCTTAAGCAGATCAAGCTACATAACTGTCTCACTTATGCAGAGGGCCTAGTCCAGTCCCATGGAGGCTCCACAGCTGTTGGTCTAAAGCTCATGAGTTCCCACTAGTTTGGTTTGGTTGTCTCTGTAGGTTTCTCCATCATGAACTTGATGCCCCTTGCTCATAGAATCCGTCTTCTCTCTCTTCAGACTGGACTCCTGGAGCTCGGCCTGGCACCCGCCCATGGATCTCTGTATCTGCTTCCATCAGTTACTGGATGAAGGCTCTATGATGACAGTTAGGGTGTTCACCGATCTGATTACCGGAGTAAGCCAGTTCAGGTACCCTCTCCACTATCACTAGTAGTCCAAGGTGGGGTCATCCTTGTGGATTCCTGGGAACTTCCCCAGCACTCAGTTTCTCCCTATCCCCATGATGTCTCCCTCTATCATGGTATCTCCTTCATTGCTTTCTCACTCCGTCCTTGTTCCAGCTCGACCATCCAGTTCCCTTATGTTCTCATCCCCCATCCCCTACCCTCCATTGCCCCCCACCCCAATCCTCACTTTACTCATGGAGATCTCATCTATTTCTCCTTCCCAGGGCCATCTATGTGTCTCTCTTAGGGTCCTCCTTGTTAGCTAGCTTCTCTGGAACTGTGGGTTTTAGTCTGGTTACCCTTTGCTTTATGTCTAGTATCCACTTATGAGTGGGTACATACCATGTTTTTCCTTCTGAGTCTGAGTTACTTCACTCAGGATGATATTTTCTAGTTCTATCCATTTGCCTGCAAATTTCATGATGTTATTGGTTTTTTTTTTTTCTGCTGAGTAGTACTCCATTGTGTATATGTACCACATTTTTTAATCCATTCTTCAGTTGAGGGGCATCTAGGTTGTTTCCAGGTTCTGGGTATTACGAATAATGCTGATATGAACATAGTTGAGCATGTGTCCTTGTGGTAAGATTGAGCATTCCTTGGTTATATGCCCAAGAGTATTATAGCTGGGTCTTGAGGTTCTGAGAAAATTGTCTGAGAAACTGCCATATTGATTTCCAAAGTGGCTATACATGTTTGCACTCCCACCAATAGTGGAGGAGTGTTCCCCTTGCTCCACATCCTTTCCAACATAAGCTGTTATCAGTGTTTTTGATCTTAGCCATTATGACAGGTGTAAGATGGTATCTCAGAATCATTTTGATTTGCATTTCCCTGATGACTAAGAATGTTGAGCAATTCCTTAAATGTCTTTTGGCCATTTGAGATTCTTCTGTTGAGGATTCTCTGTTTAGCTCTGTAGCCCAGTTTTTAATTGGATTGTTCAGCATTTTGATGTTTGGTTTCTTGAATTCTTTATATATTTTGGAGATCAGCCTTCTGTCAGATGTGGGGTTGGTGAAGATATTTTCCCATTCTGTATGCTGTTGTTTTGTCTTATTTACCGTGTCCTTTGCCTTACAGAAGCTTCTCAGTTTCAGGAGGTCCCATTTATCAATTGTTGCTCTCAGTGTCTGTGATACTGGTGTTATATTTAGGAAGTGGTCTCCTGTGCCAATGCGTTCAAGACTACTCCTCACTTTCTGTTCTATCAGGTTCAGTGTAACTGGATTTATATTAAGGGCTTTGATCCACTTGGACTTGAGTTTTGTGCATGGAGATAGATATGGATCTATTTGCAATCTTCTACATGTTGACATCCAGTTATGCCTGCACCATTTGTTGAAGATGCTTTCTTTTTTTCATTGTGTAGTTTTGGCTTCTTTATCAAAAATCAGGTGTTCATGGGTGTATGGATTAATGTCAGGGTCTTCAATTCGATTCCACTGGTCCACATGTCAGTTTTTATGCTAATACCAAGCTGCTTTTTATTACTATAGCTTTGTAGTGGAACTTGAGGTCAGGGATGGTGATGCCTCTAGAAGTTGCTTTATTGTACAGGATTGTTTGAGCTATCCTGGGTTTTTTGTTTTTCCAAATGAAGTTGAGCATTGTTCTTTACAGGTCTGTAAGAATTGTGTTGGGATTTTGATGGTAAGCATGGGAGATCTTTCCATTTTCTGATATCTTCTACAACTTCTTTCTTCAGAGACTTAAAGTTCTTGTCATACAGGTCTTTCGCTTGTTTAGTTAGATTTACCCAAAGGTATTTTATATTATTTGTGGCTATTGTAAAGGGTGATGTTTCTTTGATTTCTTTCTCAGCACATTTATCATTTGTATATAGGAGAGCTGCTAATTTTTTTTTAGTTAATCTTGTATCCTGCCACATTACTGAAGGTGTTTATCAGCTGTAGGAGTTCCCTGGTAGAATTTTTGGGGTCACTTATGTATACTATCATATCGTCTGCAAATAATGAAAGTTTGACTTCTTCCTTTCCAATTTGTATCCCCTTGATCTCCTTTTGTTGTCTCATTGCTCTAGCTAGGACTTCAAGTACCATATTAAATAGATATGGAGAGAGTGGACGGCCTCGTCTTGTTCCTGATTTTAGTGTAATTGCTTTGAGTTTCTCTCCATTTAATTTGATGTTGGCTGTCAGCTTGCTATAAATTGCCTTTATTATGTTTAGCTATGTTCCTTGTATTCCTGATCTCTCAAAGACCTTTATCATGAAGGGGTGTTGGATTTTGTCAAAGGCTTTTTCAGCATCTAATCAGACAATCATGTGTGTTTTTTTCTTTTAGTTTGTTTATATGATGGATTAAATTGATAGATTTTCATATATTGAACCATCCTTGAATCTCTGGGATGAAACCTACTTGGTCATGGTGGATATATATATATATATATATATATATATATATATATATATATATGTGTGTGTGTGTGTGTGTGTGTGTGTGTGTGTGTGTGTGTGTGTTCTTGGATTTGGTTTGCCAGTATTTTATTGAGTATTTTTGCATCAATGTTCATGAGGGAGATTGGTCTGTAATTCTCTTTCTTTGTTGCATCTTTGTGTGGTTTGGGTATCAGAGTAACTGTAACTTCATAAAAAGAGTTTGGTAATGTTCCTTCTGTTTCTATTGTGTGGAACAATTTGATGAATATTGGTATTAGCTCTTCTTTGAAATTCTGGTAGAATTCTGAGCTGAAACCATTTGGTCCTGGGCTTTTTTTGGTTGGGAGACTTTTAATGATTGTTTCTATTTCTTCAGGGGTTATTGGTCTATTTAAATTGTTTATCTGGTCTTGATTTAATTTTAGTTTATGGTACCTATCCAGAAAATTGTCCATTTCTTTTAGATTTTCCAATTTTTTAGAGTACAGGTTTTTGAAGTATGACCTGATGATTCTCTGGATTTCCTCATTGTCTGTTGTTATGTTTCCCTTTTCATTTCTGATTTTGTTAATTTGGATGTTCTCTCTCTGCCTTTTGATTAGTTTTGATAAGGGCTTGGCTATTTTGTTAATTTTCTCAAAGAACCAACTCTTTCTTTCATTGACTCTTTGTATTGTTCTCTTTGTTTCTATTTTGTTGATTTCAACCCTCAATTTGATTATTTTCTGGCATCTATTACTTCTGGGTGAGTTTGCTTCTTTTTGTTCTAGAGCTTTTAGGTGTGCTGTTAAGTCGCTAGTGTGAGATTTCTTCAACTTCTTTATGAATTTTCCTCTTAGCACTACTTTCATAGTGTCCCACAAGTTTGGGTATGTTGTATGTTCATTTTCATTGAATTCTAGAAAGTCTTTAATTTCTCTCTTTATTTCTTCCTTAACCCATTGGTGATTCAGTTGAGCATTATTGTTTCTATGAGATTATTGGTTTTCTGCAATTTTTGTTGTTGTTGAAATCTAACTTTAAGCCATGGTGGTCCGATAAAATACAGGAGATTATTCTTTTTTTGTATCTGTTGAGATTTGCTTTGTGATTGAGTATGTGGTCTATTTTAGAGAAGGTTTTTGGGGTGCTGAGAAGAAGGTATATTTTTTTGTGTTAGGGTAGAATGTTCTGTAGATATCTATTAAGTCCATTTGGGTCATAACATCTGTTAGATCCATTATTTCTCTGTTAATTTTCTGTCTGGCAGATCTGTCCATTGGTGAGAATGGAGTGTTGAAATCTCCTACTACTAGTGTGTGGTGTTTGATGTGTAATTTAAGCTTTAGTAATGTTTCTTCTACATATGTGGGTGCCCTTGTATTTGGGTCATAAATGTTCAGAATTGAGACTTCATCTTGGTATATTTTTCCTGTGATGAATATGTAATGTCCTTTCTGATCTCTTTTGATTGATTTTAGTTTGAAGTCTATTTTGTTAGATATTAGGATAGCTATATCAGCTTGCTTCTTAAGTCCATTTGATTGGAAATTCTTTTTCCAGCCTTTTACTCTGGGGTAGTATCTATCTTTGAGGTTGAGGTATGTTTCTTCTATGCAGCAGAAGGATGAATCCTGTTTTCATGTCCATTCTGTTAGCCTGTGTCTTTTTATAGGTGAATTGAGTCCATTGATATTAAGGGATATTAATGGCCAGTGATTTTTAATTCCTGTTATTTTTTGGTGGTAGTGTATGTGTATTTCCCTTCTTGGGGTTTTCTGCTGTGGGGTTATCTATTGCCTGTGTTTTCATGGGTGTATCTAACTTCCTTAGGTTGGAGGTTTTTTTCCTAGTGCTTTTTGTAGGGCTGGATTTGTGGATAGGTATTGTTTAAATCTGGTTTTGTCTTGTTCACTCTGTCTATGGTGACTGAAAGTTTTGCTGGATGTAGTAGTCTGGGTTGGCATCCATAGTCTCTTAGTGTCTGCATTATGTCTGTCCAGGACCTCTGGCTTTCAGAGTCTCCATTGAGAAATTGGGTATTATTCTGATGGGTCTGCCTTTATAAGTCACTTGACCTTTTGCCTTTGCTGCTCTTAATACTCTTTCTTTATTCTGTATGTCTAGTGGTTTAATTATTATGTGGCAAGGGAACTTTTTCTTTTGGTCTAATCTATTTGGTGTTCTATAAGCTTCTTGTATCTTCATAGGTGTTTCCTTCTTTAAGCTGGGAAAGTTTTCTTCTATGATTTTGTTGAATATATTTTCTGTGCCTTTGAGTTGGTATTCTTCTCCTTCTTCTATCCCGATTATTCTTAGGTTTGGCCTTTTCATGGTGTCCCAGATTTCCTGGATGTTTTGTGTTATGACTTTTTTGGCTATAGTGTTTTCTTTGACTGACAAATCTATTTCCTCTATTGTATCCTCCATGCTAGAGATTCTCTATTCCATCTCTTGTATTCTGTTGGTTATGCTTGCATCTGTGTTTCCTGTTCGTTTACTCAGATTTTCTATTTCCAGCATTCCCTTGGTTTGTATCTTCCTTATTGCTTCTATTTCAATTTTCAGGTCTTGAACTGTTTCCTTCACCTGTTAGGTTACTTTTTCTTGGCTTTCTTTAAGGGTTTTATTGATTTCTTCCAATTTTTTGTCTTTTCCTCAATTTCTTTAAGGTAATTTTTCATTTTCTTCTTAAAGGCCTCTATCATCTTCATAAAGTTTTTAAAAAAAATTTTATTATTATTTTTTAATTTTATAATTTAATTTAATTTTACATATCAGCCACGGATTCCCCTGTCCTCCCTCCTCCTGCCCCTTTGCCCTCCCCCCAATCTACCCCCCCATTCCCATCTCCTCCAGGGCAAGGACCCCTCTGAGGATTCAGCTCAGCCTGGTAGATTCAGTCGAGGCAGGTCCAGTCCCCTCCTCCCTTCACCCAGGCTGAGCAAAGTGTCCCAGCATAGGCCCAAGGCTCCAAACAGTGATATTTTCAAATGATATCAAGTGATATCCAAAATGGTGATATTTTCTTTGTACCAAAATGTTATTTGTATGTTAATAAATAAAGTTGCCTGGGGGTCAGAGCTATTAGCAAGCCATAGGAAAGCAGGGCAGTGGTGGTGTACATTTGAGCTAGGTAAGTCTCTGTGTGTCCAGGGATATAGCCAGCATTGGATACACATGCCTTTAATCTCATTACCAACCATAGAACACCTGGAGGTCTATACAGACAGGCTGTAATGAGGCAGTCCTGTGGTTGGGTTTACAACCAATGAGAAGGCAGAACAGAGACTATATAAAGACTTTAACACAGGAAGTACCAGCTCCTTCGGAGAGGTAGGACCACTGCAGGAGGAAGGGTAAGGTTTTGGCTCTTAGCTCTGACCTCTTGGCTTTCTTCTTTGCATTGGTTCTGTGTTTCTTATTTATACGACGGTTGGATACATCTACAATTGGCGCCCAACGTGACAAGAATCCATTAAAAACTGCTTGGCTTGGCTTGGCTTGGCCGCGGGTCCGGTTTCCGGCCTGAGTGGCCCGGCTCCCTAGCTCGGGCCTAGGTCTGACTGACCCGCAGCTGTTGCTACTTGCTTAAAGCTAGTATTACAAACAACTTAGGCCTGCCCTGCTGAACAGGCCTGCCCTGCTGAACAGCTAAAGCTTGACTTGGCTCAAGCGGCTACGGCTTTTTTGCTCGCTCTCTCTCTCTCTCCATCTCTCTCTGGATTCACACCTTGAACACTAGGTGGCTGTTTTGAAATTTCCTCGAATTTCTACTGTTCTACGAAGACTTGGTAAGTCAATTAACATCTCTATTTAAAAGAGAATTTTTTTCTACATTAAAAAAAAAATGGGCTTTATGTGTACGTTGGAAGAAAATTGGGCTTTGCTTGAAATTTTAGGCACTCTGACAATGGAACAACTATATGAGAATATTAATATTGATTGAATTATGCACCTTATTACTTTTCTCATCCTCATTGTACTATTTAAAAAGATAGTCAATTTAAGTGCCAGGATAACAGTCTTAGAAAAACCTGTAAAAATGAATTATAGAGAAATTCAAATTCAGACAGACGAAATTAACAGTGAAGTTGTTTCAAAATTGGATCATAAGGTTACAAAAAGAAAACCTGTTTTCACACAATCACCCTTAATTTATCCGGTAACCGTACAGCAGTTACCTGGTGAAGAGGATGAACAAAATGTTTGGATTCCAATCGAAATGTTAGACTTACGAAGATTTAAGGAGGCAATAGCATCTTATGGCATGCATTCTCCATATGTAAAACAAATGTTAAACACCTGGTCAACTTGTAATAGGATTATACCACAGGACTGGCGGGATCTAGCACAGGCTGTTCTTGAACCTGGACAAAATCTTCAGTGGAAAATGTGGTTCAGCAACGAGGCTAGAAATATAGAAAGACAATGGAGGGATAACGGAATACAAGTCTGCCAGGATCAGATTATTGGAGAAGGCCAATATGCTACAGTAGAAGCACAAAGCTTATATGATGTCCAAATCCTAGTTCTATGTCGAACGGCAGCCTTAAATGCATGGGACAGAGTTGAAGAATCAGGAAAAAAAACTGAGTCATTTACAAAAGTTAAACAGGGCCCAAAAGAATCTTTTACAAACTTTTTACAAAGATTGACGTCAGCAGTACAGAAAATGGTTCCAAATTTACAGGCTAGTCAGATAATCATTGAATCTTTGGCCTTTGAGAACGCAAATACAGCATGCAAAAGAATAATCAGGCCGTTAAAGGCAAGATCTGCACCTTTAAAAGATTGGATTAGAGAAACAATTAATGTTGAGGCTTATGACCAGGATGATATGTGGATAGGAAAAGCAATGTCAAAGGGTTTCAGAAATGTTAGATGTTTTGGATGTGGAAAGCAAGGACATATAAAAAGGGACTGTAAACAGGTTATTCCTAGAAATGTTTCTTCAAAGAACACTGGCAATAGAATGCCCCTTCCTTCTGGAGTATGCAGAAGGTGTGGTAAAGGAAAACACTGGACAAACGAGTGTAGATCAACAAGGGACAGACAGGGTAATCCTTTGCCTCGGGCTTCGGGAAACTCCCAGAGGGGCCTCAAGC